>CM060951.1:80559856-80619856 GCA_030765055.1 Mantis religiosa
AATCGCAAAATTTACTACCTTGACGAGACTTGGGTGAATGAAGGACGTACGACAAGTATGGCGTGACACGACTTTTAAGACTGAAAGAGAAGCATTTTTGAAAGGCATGTGTGCTGGTTTTAAAAAATTCCAGTGGAAAAGGCCGAAGGACTTTCATTATAAACTTGTTTCAGTTTCATTGCTCATTCATTCAGTTTCAACTTGCTGAGTTTCATTATAAACTTCACTACTTTTGCATGCCTTCATATTCTTATTTGATTTTATCTATCTTCCTGGCAATTATTATGACGTTTACTGCATTTTTAAATGTGACGGGAAGGCACCGCCTATGGCCTATGGCGCGAAAGCATTAGCCAATTAGGATGAGGGGGAAGGTAGTTGCACGCAGAGTGATACATGTCAGAGGGGCAAAGTTTTATGAAACAGAGATTAGTGATCTGAAAGAGAATTCCTTTGTTTGTTTACGTGTGCAGAAGCCACGAGAGACTGTATTGGTGTGTGTTACGTCATTCTGCTGAGATCCTGAGTCTTTGTGCGGAAATAAAGAATATTTTGAATTTCTGCAAATTGGACTTTTAATCTTACGAACCCACAAAGTAACAATATTATGTAACCTTCAAACACTGGTAGAAAATAATATTTCTTTTATATTAAACAGCAAACAGTTCCAACTAAGAGCTGTAATAGTACACTAGCTACGCTTATAAATTAATCAGAATCATGCCTATCTGCCTCAATTTATGTACAGGAATAACGTTAGCTGAAATATTGTATTCCTTCTTAAATATTGATCCTTTTAAAATGTTGTAAAGTAAGGTTTTAAGAACCATTATACTTATAAACTTTTGTTGTGAGCTATCGTAACCTAATGTAAATAGCCTAAGACGTGTTTATAGATCATACGTTTCATTACAATCGTTTAGGCTACCCTTGCGCGAAAAGGTTGCCTCCCTATCTGTCACGCATTGATTCACGCACACGCAAACACACACGCATATATTGGGTATTCATTCGATGGTCGCGCATGGCGTCACAGATGTTCGACAATACTTTCGAAAGTTGAAGGAAACAGCTATAGAGAGCGCCTTATTGTACGGGAACTTACTTCAGCTCTTCAGGCATGCGCTTTGGGTTCGTTAAGTTTCCTATTCAGTGTGTTCAACAATAGTTTCTAGCGCTTCGATAGCGAAATTCAGAAGTGAAAGACGTATGCTTACATATTAGCACAGTCGTTTGGTGGTCGGTAAAGTTTGGAAAAATACAGAGGAAATAAATCAATTACAAAACAGATAACACAATAAAAACCCTGGAAATACCGAATGTTTTCGCCATATGTCTGTATACCTCTATCGTTTATAAAATTTTGGTATAGGTGTTTGGTTAAAGAAGAAGGGGAAATTATAAAATTATGCATGAGACAGCAAAAAGGATTAGAGGACTCAAATAGTTGGTGGGCAGAGATAGGAGAAATTATGGAAAAAATAGGAATGGGAGATATATGGAGATTAGAGGAAAGGAATACATGCGATGTGGGTAAATTAGTAAAATGCAGAATAGAACATATAGAAGGACAGGAAATATGGGGAAGTCTAGAAAATATGAAATCATTACAATTTTACAAGAAAATAAAAAGAAATCGGGGACGAGAAGCATATGTAGATAACTGTAATAGGCAAGAGAGAGAGAGAGAGAGAGAGAGAGAGAGAGAGAGAGAGAGAGAGAGAGATAGAGAGAGAGAGAGAGAGAGAGAGAGAGAGAGAGAGAGAGAGAGAGAGAGAGAGAGAGAGAGAGAGAGAGAGAAGGGTTAGCATGGATGAGTACAGGAATCATATTTCTAAGAGGGATAAGAGGTAGGGAAAAGGGAATTTGTGAATTGTGTGGGAGAAAAGAAAGCATAGAACACTATGTAACAGAATGCAAGGAGGTTGCAATATGGAGAAAAAAGCTTTGGGAAGAAAAATGGGAGAAAGTAGAAAAGAGGATAGTAGCTACAAAAATGTTAACAGGCAGGGAGGAAAAGAAGGCAAGAAGTATTGGTGAGTCCTTGCTGAAAGTAAAAGAAAAATGGGTCATAAATGTAAAAAATGTAAGAAAGGAAGAGGAGGAAGAGGAGGAAGAAGAAAGGGGCTAATTAAGTAATCAAGGAGGTATGGAGGTTAAGAGCTACCTGGCGGAGCAAATGACCATGTCATGCAAGCCTAGTTAGCAACAAGGTAAAGAAAAATAAATGTAGCCAAAAGTTGTAAATTGTAAAATGTTGGAATATGCACAATAAACATCAATAATCATCAATAAATATATCATATCATACCTCTGTCATTTATGCACCTCATACCATAATATGTAAAATACCATAAAATTATCGCGGTTACCTCAAAACCTTTATCACAGCGATTCTTCGAACTGTCTCTTGGAATTCCGAATATCTGTACGTGAACTGCAGCAGTTCACATCATACGGATATTTCCCAACATTCACAATTCCGGTTCGAATATAACACTCCTACTTAGACACGGTTTATATTATCTTCTACCAGCGATGATATGCTGCATCATACTCGAAGATCAAATGACTATTTCCATATCAAGCGGACAAATTCGAACGACACCTCCATGATGCGGTCTTGCAGACAATCGCTAGGAAACAGCTCCACGGGAAAAATGCTCTTAATAAGTTTGTTTACTTGTTGATGCTGACAGAAATAGCATAACTGTACATCGTTGGGTAGCCCCATGTGGATGTATATTTCTAAGCAATGTTAAACGCGTCATACGGGTAAAGTAAAAAATATATCTGGTTCATTCAACTGATAAAAGAAAGAAGAGGAAAGAAAATACCCAGTCTGAATGGCGCTGAGAAGAGTATTTAATCGCAACTCGGCAGAGCGTAAAAAATCAACACCAAATTAATTGATAAGTAATAACGTTTTAGTAGTGGAGATGAGCAAGTCATAGTGTTTTTCTTTTATAATTTGCCAATCAGTATCGCGCTGAAAAAAATGGATGAAGTATTAAAACAGAAGTGAATCACGTAATGAGATCAAAATTAAGTCTGCCTATAAAACAGACATAATAAATCTCAGATTGAGGAACGAGTTTGGTGAGGTAAATGATGCATTTTATCTTCTTTTTCATGCGGTAAGGGTGCATGGGTCACTAGACTGACCAGATCCAACGGCGTAAATTACTCTAAGTCCATAACTAACCTCTAATTTCAGAAACGATTTCAAATTTGTTGTAGAAAGTCAAAACAGCTGATGTACGACTTACATCTTATGTGTGGAGAGGGAAAGCCAAACTGAGGGTCATGTTTGCGATTAAGTTTCATGGGAGGAAGTTAACTACGGGTGTATTTTTATTATTATTATTATTATTATTATTATTATTATTATTATTATTATTATTATTATTATTATTATTATTATTATTATTATTATTATTATTATTATTATTATTATTATTATTATTATTATTATTATTATTATTATTATTATTATTATTATTATTATTATTATTATTATTATTATTATTATTATTATTATTATTATTATTATTATTATTATTATTATTATTATTATTATTATTATTATTATTATTATTATTATTATTATTATTATTATTATTATTTACGTCCTCCAACGTCAAGTCATATCGGACAGTGAGTGAAATGACTGAAATGATGCTCAAATGAGCCCAAGGTCCATAGAGCTTAGAGTTACCCGACATTCATCTTTAAGGACAAGGGAAAACTCCGGAAAAAACCTTATCCACCCTGACCGAGATTCGAGCTCGGGACCTCTTGAACATGAGGCAGACATGCTACCATCTACGCTACCGAGGCGGGCGTACTGCTGTATGTTTACCTAACTCTTCCTACGCTGAACGACTCTGAGTCAAAGTTCTCTATCTCACATCCCAAAAAATTCCTGATCCTATTTGGAAGAGGAGAGTTATCCAGAGGTGAATGTATAGACATGCTGATCGAGGTCTACCTAAGAATCGAAACTCCCCCTCTTAAGTACCATGGAGCGCTGGAGCATCTTCTTGGGTCTTTCCTTGGGCCAATACCTGGAGTCTAAAACGGGTCAACTATGCGCGTCAACCCATCCGGGAGGACTACCGAAAACTCGATAGTGTCGCTGGTAATTTAGCACACCATGCTCTTCGCTCTCCAGGCTATTACAAGACTTGTTACACGTCCCTTAATCCCTTTGGACGGCCAGGTCAACCAGATGTACCCAATACCCGTGGATGGTGAGAACCACTGTCCGGTCGAGACCAACCCAATCCGAACAGCTTCCATTAGGGAGGGGCTCGAATGTCCGGCCTGAAGTACCACATGAGTTCTACGGGTTCAGAGCGCTAGTAACAGAGCAGTTGAAGGGGCTGGGATCCCTCCGCTATGGAAGGTGAATGTATGGAAACGAAACACGCATGCTGTAAAAAAATAATCCCATATCGCAAAACCTGACATATAATTACCCAACTTAACCGCAACAGAGCGCCAACCAGTATAACCACACTAAAATAGCGTCCAACGAGATTAACCGCATCCAATTGGAAAGCCGAAGAACATTTATAAATGAACACAATGTGTAGATAAAGATAGGGTAGATCAGATAACAGAGGGTGCACCTGGCATCTCGATCAGCAATTGGGCATTTTTGCGTATAACTCCGAGAGGAAATAATGAGATGAAGAATCGCAGAGGAAGTAACCGCGGAGACGCGCAGAGTTCTCTAACAATTGCTGTCTTGACCATCCAGCTTGGAGACGTTCGGTGGTGACCCGCCCAAACCGCCGGATAATGGCTTCAAGGTCCCCCTCTAGCGTAATCGGGAAAACTCAACTCGGCAGTGGAAGCTGGAACCACCAACGCCTGGTAGAACTGAAAAGACGTTCCAATGCGCAAGCCTCTGCACCATCTACCTTGTCGACCGACAAACAGCCCTAGAGGCATCCCCTAACATGAAAGAGGGAAGGGAAATGAGAGAGAGGGGAGGACTTAGTAGAAGGCATCACTCCAGGATTCGCCTTGGGGGTCAGGAAACAGTCGCTAAAAAAAGTCCATGATCAGAGTGAACGGCCATCAGATATCGAATCCTAAATTTTCCGAAAGGAGCCTCCGCGTTACCGTGAACACAGCAGCTTGGTAACATAGTGTGGATATTATATTCATCGTAAATTCCTATAATTGTATAATACATTCAACGGACTTCAAATTACAAATCTGCAGTAAACCTACGATATCCATTTTTGTATGTGTGAAATACAAACGTAAATGCAACTAAGAATTACCAAATAATGAGCAATAGGAGGTGAATGGCGCGATTGGTACCTGTTTACAGACGCCATTGAAGTTTCCTCATTTCATCACAGCCACAAAACTTAGAGATGATTTCTTGTACCGGATAGTCCGGCTTCCCGTTCTTTCGTATAAACAGATATCCCTTGGTGCGTTAAAACAGTTGCAAAACGCAACGAGGCAGGTCTACTCTCACGGCATTGGCGTGAGAGACGAGAGGCAGTTCCCAGACTTGAATTTGCGTGTGATTTCTCTGATAATAGATAAAAATAGTGTAGGCAACCGATGAGGTCTTAAAATGCTTTTCACATTTCTTACATAGTATTTATTTTCGAGAAAACGTCACATTTTAGATTGGTGAATAATTGAAGTTCTTTTGTCTTGTCGGTATCACCCATAGCTATTTTCTTGTATTTGTTTACAATAAGCAGGGGAAGTGTTGCATTCCCTTCAAAATGTGGATTCGGAGATTTCTTTCATTTTCCGGGAATGTCATCAGAAGTCCACTCCATCGTGGTTGAACTTTGCATAACTGGTCAATTATAGGGGGACGAAATCTAACTACACAAAACATTTATCATTATCTAATTAAAACACTCTACTTAAAGCGATGCATTTTGTGTGGACTGGACCATTTGTGAGATGTTCCTGGTTATTTGTCTTATATCTAATATTCATACATTTCTCAAACGGTCAGCCGTTATTACTTTTATACTCTTAGCCATGCAAACAGAACAATTTCAGAGCACCAACTTGGACTAACTTTTAAAAGAGTTGACTATCGCTGAAAGCCTATTGCACTTCCATATACTCTTTGTACGTAGGGAATTAGCAATATGATAAGTCTATCTTGATTGGCTGAAGTATACAGAGGCATAAACGCTTGTATAATAGGTTTACAAGTTAGAGAAGGTCATGTGAGTGCAACACCAGATTTTTATATTCTGTATATTACACTGTTATCTAACGTTACGGACTAAACACATTGCAAAGCGCCGTAAAGAAAACCATGCCAACATGAGGATATTTCAGTGCTACTTGTGCGCTTTCTCTTAGTGTTATTGTTCTATTATTTGTATTATTATTGTCACTATAGTTATTATTAGAGTAGCTATTATAACTATTGTAATTAGAGAACGTAAGCTTTCAAGGCCAGAGTCCATAATACAATTAATTATTTCCGGGCTGTTTTGCCGTGGTCTGTTGGCGTAATAACGTCCAAACGTTTCGTCCACAACTGCGGTGTACCTCCTCAGTGGCGCGGTGGAAGTTTCCTTGCAGAGATTTTAGCTACATCTGAAGTGTTCACTGCCTGAGTCGCGATATTTATACTGGTTGTTGGGGGGCACTGAACCCTTCAGACGCAGCGAAACTCTGCAAGGAAACTTCCACCGCGCCACTGAGGATGTATACCACAGTTGTGGACGAAACGTTTGGACGTTCTTACGCCAACAGACCACGGCAAAATAGCTCAGAAATAATTAATTGTATTATTATGGTAATTATTAATCATTCTTAGTTTTGTAGACTACATCTAAAAATCAAAGCTCCGGATCTACACCATAAGCTAAATATGAACAGAATATGAAGAAAACTATAATCCATAGCTTTAGCGTTTTATATGCAAACAACATTATCGAAACTTTACCCAACTCTACGGTTTTGTTTGAGGCAATTGTATCTAAAGGCTACTTGTGCGCTTAGTGTTTATTTCATAACTGCTCAGCTTTGGTTTTGGACACATATCTTTTGTATTCCTTAAAGAGGGATTCACACTTTGGCAGCAGAGTGCAGAGAGGTGTGCACTTACGCAGCACTTCCTGATGAGCCCAATGACTAATAGCGTCTCTTTCACACTTCAGCACAAAACTTAATTGAAAGTTTGAATTCAAAGGAAGCAAAATTATTGCTCACTGATAATGATGATCGTGATGACAGTAATAACTATAAATATAATATTATTAATAATAGTAAAAATAACAATAAAAAGAACAATAACAGTAATAGGAAATGAACAAATTACGGGTCCCAATGGTTTCATGAGTTACAATTAGCATTTCATAAGTTAGAAAATAACAGCGTAAAGAGTAGTAAGTTTACTCTCCAGAAAGTAAACACTCTCTAACTAAGGTGGGAAATAATCAACTTTTCGTTTGTGTACGCTGTTCTCCATTATTACGGAGTGCACACGCTAGTACAAACGTAGGAGCCGACAGTCTTCGCTCGGAGCATAACCAAATTCGCTCACGCCATTGCCATGCGTTTACTTGGAATTGCCCCTTTACGTTCTGCAACTGTTTTAGCGAACGAAAGAATATCTGCTTATGTGAAAGACCGGGCAGTTGTGCCACCTCGTATAAACTCCCGTCGGCAACCCTCGTAACAATGACTGAATGCGCCAGTGTGGTCAGGATGGAAGCTGATTACTCGAAAAGTGTTCTGACTGGCCTTCAATCTCTCTCCCTCTCTTTCTATAAATTTAAGACCCTTATGTACTTGCCTAAGAGCTCTCCTCACACCATACCCTAATTACAGCAATACTGCTATTTACTCAACATCCTAAGAAAGCGAGATTTAGAAGAAACAGAGCTCTCTGCACGTTCAAGATTTCCAAGACAACATCATAGGAATGCATCAAATGTCACCCGAAGTTCAAAAAGTTAATTTAACTTTCAACTTTAACTCATGTGGATGGTACACTAAAATAGAGGCTAACTTTAAAGCCCAAGACTTTTACTAATCAGTAATTGAACAAGTGAACAAACTACCCTACAAACAACAAACAGCAAGTCTGCAATCGTTCATCGGTACCCACATAAACCTGTTTAAAAAACAAGTCTTTAAACAATTTACATCATCGTATCAAAATAACAAAACACAGCTCGTGCATGTTCAAGATGTCCTAGACATCATTATTGGAATGCATCAAACATCAGCAGGTCAAAATGCTAATCTAACATCCAAACTTAAGCGAACGAAAGAAGACCAACCTTAAGACTTCATTTACTTAGAATTAAAATTCAAAGTGAACAAACAACTTTTCAAACATCAACAGTAGGCTGCATATTTCCTGAATAGCGTATTTCTTCAAAGCTCCATTTGCATTCTATGTGCCCTTCGGGTTTTGCACCTAAATCATTTGACAAATAACAAGCTTCAGCTTCCGTGGTACAACTTTATATCGTCATTACAGAACATGCCACCACAGAGAGCACGTTTTTACAGGGGACAGCACAAACAATTAAAACAATTACGCGCCCAATTGAAAACAATCTCCAATCATGCATTAAGCTGTGGCAATGCATCTAAAACGGGAACAGTTCTAGGATTTCTGTAATACTGTGCTGTTACTTGTAGTAAAGTCTCTTTGAGATTCATATTATATTATGACGAGAGAAAACTGTGCAAGGCAAGTTGTAACGTCTTAAGAGGAATAATTTCCGGCACGGGAAAATAAAATTTGGAAATACAATTTCCTACAGTAAATAGAAAAGGCATAAGTTGAAAAACTGCAGTAAATTTCTACATATGATCCCTTAAAGCATTCTTATTCTGAAATATTCTAACACCCTGTAGAGAACAGATGGCTGTAAATGAGATATCAAATATGGGATTAATACTTAACAGCTTGAAGGTGTTAAGGAATCAAACGCATCCATCACTGCCAAAATCGAATATCGAGCTAAAGTATTCAAATTTTATCGGAACAGTGTTTAATCTGCATAAACGGCCCTAAAACATCACTTAGTGCAATGTGAATCGCTTTCATGGTGTAGTGCAATTGTATCTGTCTGATGATTTCAATGGAATGTGTAATAGTTTTAATATTGAGCTGTGGTCTATGGTAACGTACTTTGTGATGTGGTATGTTGTACATTGGTGAGAGAAAGCAGTGTTAGGCAAGTTGAAGCTAGTTATTAGAGGAATGATTTCCGGCGCAGAAGTGGATCTTACCTAACATCAAAGTTAACGCCACAACTCTAATTAGGTGCTGCAAATGAACATGTTGATTTTTCTAGCTGCACATGCCTTACAGTAACAGAGGCTACTTCACCTTTGTGTGCTCCTCCATTAAGTTAGTGGAACTGTATACAGAATTTTACAGTGTAATTCAGAAGCCTTAAAACTTAATTAAAAATAAAATAATTAGCAAGTGTTTTATTAAATACATAGAAATAAAATTCAGTATCCACTTTTGAAGTCCTGAACTTGAATGTCTATGTGTTCTAAACAGTGTTTATACAGTCCGTCTCCGAGATTGACCGTTCTATCGGTTTTTTTTTTTTTTTTTTTTTTTTTGATCACAGTATTTCTGTCCCTGTACAATACTATGTTTATGTTTGGTCTTTGTTTCTAATGTGTTTACTTATTTTTAACCCCGTTTTAAAATAGAAAGAAACACACAAGGTATAGAAAATTAGTTACCTCCAGTCAAACCTAAACATAATATAGGAACTACTTCCTTAAAAAAGTAAAATTGAATTATGTTTCATCTATAAAGGAACAATATAATTTTAATAATGATCGTAAAATTGTAAGTACGGAATTCTGTAATTAACTTATTTGTGACTTGTCCTTATTTAAAATATTACGTTTGCTTATTTTGACCAAAAGGAACACAAACTTCTAAAGCTATATAGATTAACTTATATCTCTAATTCTTCAATTGGTTCTTAAAGCATTAAAATATTTAAAAGCCTATTTCGTGGCAATTAGTGGTGAAAGATAAGCTTACACAGAATAAATTCCTGTGTATCACTATATAATGCATCCATGTAGAGCAAAAATTAATTTAAATATTGCGTGGAAGAATCAAAATCAAGGTTCTTCTTTTATTCACCGCGATAGCGTGGACCCTGATCATGTTAGTGGCGGAGTTTCATTCTACGCAAAGGAAGTTATACCACATAAGCAAATGTATTTCGTCATCTATATAAGCCCTAGCAATGCTTTTACACCTAATCTTGTAAGTTTACCAGGTAAGTCAGCTGCCCCTATTTATTCTTATCTCAGTTTATAGTATAATATGAAAACATTGACCTCTTTAGCACTAAAGCAGTTATTGCAGCTCCGTCTTCCTATTCAGTAATATACGACCGAGCATTAATACTTACACAGCTGAATGAGGACCAAGAAGCTGCGAAAAGCTTAAATAAATGACGATTTTTCGTGCATATAATACTAGCAAGCTGATAAACGAATGCTTTCCCAACGAACCACATAGAATACTTGGCAGCTGATCGAGATGATTAGCTGTGGGCATGTGTTGCTGCAAGGGCTAGGTTCCAAACGACTCCACATTGTTTTTCCCCTTCTTTCTCCTTGTCTTTACTGTCTGTATTTTAGTTACTAAAATACAAGTAAAAAATAAACAAAATAAATAATGAAATTATTTATTGTTGCTTTGATTCTCTTGTGAGCCAAAGATAAAACAATGGCAAACTGTTAATTAGGGATTTTGCTTATTTTGTGACCATTTATAATGTGTACCGTATCTGCTGTTGTAAAACACATTACGTAGTTAGGTTTCATTTTTAGAAACATTAAATGTTTCATGCTTAAATATTATGTTTCACTTCTTCTACTGATAAAGGAGCTGTGGAAGTGTTTGTTATCTCCTCAGTTAAACATAAAAATAAGTTGTCAAATTGTGGATTTCATTAACGCAGTAAATGTTCAAAATGGCGACCACCGACAGTATATGAGACGTTTCAAATACTGAATACCTACATAGATAATGAAGTGCTCATTTACACCACTCACTGGCACAGGCGCAAGTAGCTAAAGCCACTTTGCATCTATAAGGTGTGTGAAACTTAGCTGAATAGATCAGGCACAATGCCGACTATAATAAAATATCTACTTCGAATTATAAATGTATATCTATCTGCCGGTGGAAAACATGGTGATTATGGCATTTATAATCACGTATAATGTTACAAAAGTGTTATTTATATCATATCAAATTATAGGCCACAAGAGGTAAGCAAAGTGTAATAAAACTTCTGAGCTGAACACGCAGGATTGGAACCCAAATTGAAGTGGCAGAGTGGCGATGTAACCTGTATAACACCACTTAGCCACATAATGTAGCCACGCATATCAGACTCCCACGTCGAATCTGTACACGCTTTTTATAGCTTCATACAGTGTTTTAGGGCTCCTTTTGGTAGTTTTAACGCAAATAAAAAAACTGCATCTACCATTACAATTACTGAATGAGCTAACAACTAGCGCATTTTTGTGACGGAAGTCAAAACAATTTATCTAATTCTTATCACTTTTTGACATGACTGTACAACGAAAGCACGTGTTGGCCGAAGATTTAAATCCAATTGGTCCCACTGTGTAGATCTGCCGTTTTGTGTTCCAAAGCTATTGTCAACTGATACATGTGATAGGTTGTTCCTTCAGCAGCATGTGTAAATGTGTGTGCGCGCGCGCTTGTGTGTGTGTGTGTGTGTGTGTGTGTGTGTGTGTAAATGTACGATAATGAATAAAAGTTTGTAAACTCGTTTAAAATTACTAATGGAGTCTCTGTAACTGGGTGTGATGTTTTTGGAATCGACATACATAGTGATTGCTTTCTGTCCCATATAACACTTATGTACGCAGTTATCTACCCTTTCTGTATAAACTGCTCTGCAAATCATCTATTAGAAGGGATTCAAGAAAGGTATAAATCACGTGTGTCGCTATGCACGTTGCATAAATTCAAAAATAAATAACAACAGGTGACCCACCGGTATATCTGCGATCTATAACTGCACAACAGCATAGATGTTGACTTATTGTCCATCATTTACTTTATCCAAAAATTACGAACCAAGATAAATTGATTACCTGGAATTTTAAGCAACCATAACATGCTATGGGTTTGCCAAACTTCGAAGGAATGAGTAAAATTGACGAATCTCTCATCAATACGTCCGATTTTGTGCGTATAGGTAGTTGGCTAAAATAGCTATTAGCTTAGAGTGTGCTTCTCCTCCGATCCTGCGATATATACACTGGAACCTGTGTAAAGCAGATTAGTTTTGATTTATGGAGCTAGTTCAACCTAAATTGGAAATGGCATCTCAACATAAACAATTTTTTTAAGTGGAGGTCGGTTCAGTGGTAACAACATTCTTTTCTGTCATCACCTACAGCATCCGTTTATGCATTTCCACCACTATCCTCTCAACCAACACCAGTTCCATGGTGGAACGAAAACTACCAAGCAGTAATTACACTAAAAGCATAATAGCTTACTATCGATATATACATATCCTTATATGGAAACTAAATTGGAACTGAATTGCTTCAGTGTGGCTGCTCGAAGAGAAATCGAAAGAAGCAATCAAGAAAACATGACTCGCGTATACATCATCTCTAACTGATAAAACTTCTTGGGCAGAGATACTAGCCGTCTGTAGAACTCGTCGATACCATTTATATCACTTGTACATTCTGCTGACCTCACAACTTCTATAACTGCTTCTCAGTTTATCATTGATACGTGACTTCAAATGTTTCCTAGTATTTAATCAACAATAACATGATTTAGAAAAGTAGAACATATCGTTATTCTTTCATGCCGACCAAGTTTCTTAATGATACTTTAGCAGAACTTACAAAAGCACTTATAACTCTGTAACAATAAAATCTTGTAAATTGAATTAGGCAAAAAGTATTCGAAAATGTTTTAACGCATTTTCTTCGTACATATACAGCCACATGCTGATCAATACATTTTCCCCAGATATGTGGTGTATATCAATCACGGTTCCGAAAATGAGAATCATTCAAAGACACCCTTAAGTCCAGTTCAACATTTCCAAATTATCCCCTCAAGTATGCAATAATGCCATAATTTATTCTTTTATGACTATTTCAAATTCATTCATTATTACCATTTCTAAAAGTAAAACTTTGATCATATTATTAGTTACAACCCTTAGTGATAGCTGCTGCAATTGACAGTACAGAATAAAACCTGCCAATCGGACTTAATTGCTCTGTTGAAGGCTTTCGGTGCACATGCGAAAGACTAGTTACTTGATTGCATTTGGAAGATCGTATCATTGAAAATGATTAAAGAATATATCTACGATGATAATTATTGCAGTGGTGATGGTGCATTTGGATTCCTTTAACGACAGTAGTAGTCATAATAAATACTTGGATGTAAAAGTCCCGCTCCATGCTGTAACATGCAGCTCCAGTTCCAAAAACTGCAGCTGGGATTTATCACAACTGTGGGGATGCGAATGTTAACTCCCAGATACAGAACTGATGTCCACTCAACATCGTGAAGAAAGTGATCGGTTGCGATAGGCAGTGATTCTCAATATTGGGGCTGGATGCCTCAGTACGTAGGTGCGAGGACGGAGCCAGATTGGATCCACCTTAGATCCATCAGAGCTGTACCCGCAGTGGATTATTATTCGGATACAAAGCGACATATTGTTCCTAACTGCAGCACCACCTTTATCTCTCATACTGCGTGATTATGACTTACACTAGTAGTTCCGGAAGAGGGAGCTGGAACCTTGACCAATGAAATCTGTTTGCTTCTGACGAGGCTTTCTCTGCGATTCAGAAAAATGATACTGTGACTTCGTGAGTTCGTAGAATTGAAAGTCCAATTTGCCGAAATTCTAAATGTTCTTTATTTCCGTAGAAATACACTGTCCAATTCTCACGTAACAGCATTACATCACATATACAACACAATCTTCCAAGGTCGATGACAATAACAAACAGCGTTCAGTTTACAACGTCAGGTCTCGTTACAACACTCTCAGCTGTTCTCTGCTTACTTCTCGTGACTCATCTCGTTTTAAAACTGTCCGCTGGCGTGTCACAATCTCTTATATATCTCATTCATAAATTCGAGAGATTTCTGGGACAGTAAAGAAACCGAAAATTATATCACCTTCCAGAAGTGTAACTTAATCTATGCCGGCAAGTCCTTTACCTCCGTGATATACTATCCGTCTGTTATTTATCGGCGCTATCGTTATTTGCCGGCTCTTTGTGTACGCTAACCGCGCTATCGTAAATAACGGCTTCGCGACAATACTAAGGATCGCCTAATGGAGGAGACAAGATAGCAGAGGGCATGGTCCCAAACTATAGATTCCTACACTCTGTAAAACCGGCTCCGTTGGTCCTTCTGGACTTACGCATACTCAGGGTCGGGTGACTCAGGAACAGATCAATCCAGAGAATGGGGATGTACCTCCCAAGATGTCAGAACTCCCGCTGACACTTGGAACTCTGAAGCACCTAAATAGAATGAAAGGTGAAATGAAATGAGAAGCGAGGTGAAATGGAGATGCAAGGATATAATTATTATTCCCAGAATTCATTTAACAACCCAGAGTAACCGTCGAAAAACTGCAGGTAGAAAGGTCGCCTAAGGGAATCAAACCACGACCTCCCGAATTTGAATCCAAATGGCTACTGCATGAGCCATCCGAACTTGGTTCTCACACTGCTTACTTAATACCCCGGATAAGAGGAGGAAGATAATGCATGTCATTGTCCAAAAGAAATTTAACAATTAGATAAACTGCTACCAATGTATTTATCGTATCGATGCACCATACATACGTTTCAGACATTATATATTATAAATAAAACTTGCCGTATTTAATATAAAAAGTTGTAAAAATGATCTAATTTCATGTTGAAAGTGTTTATTACCTTCGGTTACATAGTAAACATATCCCAAATATGAGCGCTCAGAAATAAATCCTGAAAGATAACCGAAGTCATCAGCTAGTCAGAATACTGATCCATTGTGTGCTATATGATTACACTTTCCAATGGCAAACAAAACCAAAAAAGCCTAATACTCGCCACAAGTAAACCCGAACTATTATGTGTTTCAAATGGGAAGGTGTTTGTCCTTGAGCGCTACTAGGTGAGCAACCAATGGGAGTCCTGCGGTGCTGTATTACATTCCTGCTAAGTGGTGTGTGATAAGCGCCAACCTAATCAATCTGTATGAAATAATAATTCGCGCTAAGACAGAAATTCAGATTTTGCCAAAACTGATTCCTGTGGAAGGTAGAGAGCAATGTATCTAACATAACCATGAAAAAAAAATTAAAAATGGAAAAAATTTAATGTTATATCGATACGTTGGCCATAGTAGCTCAAGGGTAAGAGCGGCTGGACGACAACCAGAAGATCCGTGGTTCAAATTCCGGCTAGGACATTGAATTTTTCAGTCTGACTCAATCTTTCCATACTTTAGCCTACACACGGCTAGTGTGAAAGAACAATTACTTTCCATTAATTGACCTAATAGTGGTTAACTATAAAACCCTTACAGCCTTAAAGTACTTACACGATGTAAGTCGCCATTAAGGTAGTTGTCTCATGTGTTTATGAGAACTCCTAAATGGTTTACCGGGAAAAACACGACTCAGTTGGAGAATTTAATGTCATATCGGCACGTTGGCCATAGTAGCTCAAGGGTTAGAGTGGCTGGACGGCAAACAGAAGATTCGTTGTTCAAATCCCGGTTAAGGCATTGAATTTTTCAGTCTGACTCAATCTTTCCATACAATGTGTGATTGTTACACTTCAATTTCTGTTTTCTATTTGACCAGGTAGTTAGAACAGAAACATAATTTTAGAAAAAGATATAAGTTGTTAATTTGTTTTATTCTAAATCTTTAGAAAGTAAAATATGTTCCTTTGCAGAGTACTACTAAAAAAGAAAAAGAAAACTTGATGAATTCATTTTGGTTTGAAGTGCGCTGATCGGATGGAAGGGTTCCCTTGTCTACCAGTGACTTCGTAGATGGGGGATATGAAACAGATATGATAGCACGTACTTTAAACGGAGGTAATGAAATTCCTTGCTAAACAAGGCTCCTACAACCCTCTTGCACCTTGTTCTGAAGCGATATTACTAGACAGAAATTTAACCATCATTTTAATTATTCCAAGTTCCCAAGTCTCAGACTCGTTTGGAACATCCAACTCCTTACATTCGATCTTCAGTAACTTAGCCATTAAAATGTCTTAGAGTTCCCTGTTTCACATTCTTGTTCCTTCCTTTCTTCGGTTTGGGAGGGAAACGAGAGCAAAATAATGCTTATCAGCGCCGTACAGGCGATTTGCTTTAATCACCATTTGGCCTTAGGAAAGGGAGCGAAATAAAAGAGAATGCAATTAACTGAATTCCATTTTAAAGCCCCTGAGGCGTGAAAACAGGTTACGATATTTAACTGGGGGATGTTTGCAGTGGTTTTGCAAGAGCCAAAGGTGCGACCATTATGCATTATGTAAATAAATCTTTCTGGATGTTCTGCTGTTTTCTCAACTCGAACATACAAAAATCACAGGCATAGGTTAACAGGAGGACTATATCCAGTGTGTAGAGGGCATGCCCTGCTTGTAACTCTCATTCTGAAATTAAGTATGGAATTGTATAAAAACATCGAGGATTACTTTTTTATTCGGAAGGTAGATGGTCCAGAATATTCAAAACATTGAAATGACTCACAAGCAATTGTTAGTTTCCCTAACCGAGCGGAATGGCTATTGCGGTTTTGATCTGCGGCCCCCATTCTGTGACCCTTTCAGAGGTCTGAGTTCGATTCTTGTGGCCGACCTACCTGACCCAGGGGTTTTCGCGGATCGCAAGGTGAATGCTCGCTAAGTTAATTACATCCCCAAATTTCCTGTCCCTTCACTTTATTTCATATCATCTCATCCTTCCTTTTTGGGATGTCCCACTTTGGGCTAAGTACAAGAAACCACAGGTTTTGGTGCCGAATCCGTTCCATAGTAATGTTAATCCCAATCACATATATAGTAACTGGGAGAAGTACTGATATTGCGTCGAGAATATATGTACTGTGAGACACCTGAACCCAAAAAGTATTTTCAGTTATATGTCGTTGTTCATGTTTAAGTACAGAATAATTCACAAACGGGAAGTCGGTAAATACCAAAATAATATACAGTGTGATCTATATAAACTTCAACCATTTCATTAGGCCATAGCATTGAACCAATAATAAGACACACGTGCAACTTTGAGAGAATATAATACATAATTGGAACATTATATTACACTATCTACATCTCAGAGAAAATGTTGGAGGTGTTTCCACCAGTATCTATACATGTTTGCACTCGTCTCACGATATTCTCTGAAGTTTTACGGAGAGTATCCTCGCCAATGTTACTTATATCGGTTCGACTGGATTCCTTGACAACATCAATTGTTCGTTGCCTATTCTTGTACACTATTTTAGATACACCCACAAGACAATGTTACTTATATCGGTTCGACTGGATTCCTTGACAACATCAATTGTTCGTTGCCTATTCTTGTACACTATTTTAGATACACCCACAAGAAAAAATCTGGTGAGTTTAGGTCAGGAGATTTGGGGGGGGGGGCCACAGACCTTTTGAGATTATTCGATTATCAAAGAAACTGGTTACAAGTTCCATGTGGATGATATCGAATTGAGAGCAGGTTATTTCCAGCAAGATGGATCAACGAATCGAACCGAAATAACATTGGCAAGGATACTCTCCGCAAAACTTCGGAGAATATGGTGAGACGAGTGCAAACATGTATAGATTCTGGCGGAGGACACTTCCAACATTTTCTCTGAGATATAAATAGTGTAATGTAATTCCCCAATTGTGTATTATATTCTCTCAAATTTGCACGTATGTCCTCTGATTGGTTCAGGTTTATATGGATCGCATTGTATAATCTAAGCGTTTTATGAGGATGGGACACGAATATTCCCAAGGAACTTCCCTCTTCCTAAACTACCCTATACATAACACCTTCTCCTTCTTCTTCCTTCACGGGTTAGGCTTAAGCCTGTTCCGATCTCACATTTCCTGAAGCTATCTCTTTAGAGGGCATTCTATTGATCTTCGTCCTCTTGGTTTATAATTGAAGGCTTGTTTTGGTATTCTTTCTCTTGGCATATGATTAAGGTGTTCGACCCATCTGTTTCTATATCTTTGGATTTCTTCTAATAACGGTTGTACTTCTAATTCTTTTCTAATAATTTCATTCCTAATATGATCTTCTCTTATACATCCTTTGATTGATCGTAAGAATCTCAATTCAGCAGTTTGTATTTTACTCTTCTCCTTTTCCCTTATTATCCATGCCTCACTTACATAGTTTAGAATTGGGATTGCCATCACTTCGTAGAATCTTATTTGAGTTTCTTTCCTTGCTTTATTCCTGAGGGATCTCTTAACTGTCCCGCAAACTGCTTGGAATTTTTGTATTTTATTCCTTTTAACTTGATTTTCCGTTTCATAGGTTATATCTCAGCCAAGGTATTGAAAGTGCGATACTTGTTATATTATAGTTTCTTCTGCTACAATTGTGGTCCTTATTGGGTATTTTCCCAGGATACCATTACCTTTGTTTTTGTCTTTGAGATTGTCATATCATATATTTTAAAATTTGGTTTAGTTGATATATTCCTTTCTGTGATCTATCTTCCTTGTCAAAGATTAAAACTATATCATCTGCAAATAGAAGAGCGTTTATTGCTCTTGCTTGTCCTAACCTAGTCCCCCTATGCACTACCTATACATAAAATATTTTCCAAATATTTGATTTGCTTAAAAGTGATTTTAACCATTGTTATTAACAAAGAATATGTCGAATATGCTTTCATGACAAATGTAGGCATAAGTTTGATTTGGTGGAACTATCTTCTGAAGTGCCTTTATTTTCAATGAGTTTTCCACAACTAGTAACCGTAGTATTTAAACCAAATCTGATTACACTAAAAGTTATATCTCGATAAATCACGGAGCCCAATGGTTACTTCTTCTTAGTTAACCTCTTACCAGATATGCCTTATTGTTGGTTTCAAATTTACGTTATTCCGTTATTCAAAAGAAGGTCTGCTCTTCTTGTGTATACTTTTTTCTATCTCTCAAATGACAGTCGGTGTTTCTTTTTCCTCATGACCATGCACTATAATAAAATTCTAATGCCATCTGGTAACACTAATTCTTCAAATATATCATCACTACTGTTGTACTACCATTATTTATTTTGTACATATATTTCAAGTTGTTGGTTCTCTCGATTAACATAAAATAGATAAAAGAATTAGCGTTTTAAGAATAGTTTTGTGAGATGTGAGAAAATGTCATGTGAATCTAATACATCAATGCCTTTAATAACAATAAACTTCACATAGGTTAGAGTATACTAATCTAAATCAATGTATACCAGGTGACCCAACTGCCTCGTCTTTCAGGTAAGCAGATATCCTTTTGTACGTTAGAGCAGTTGCAGAATGAAACGGGGTAAATCCAATCAAAAGGAAGACAGATTTTTTGATGTTTTAATTTACGTCCTCCAACGTTAAGTCATAATGGACGATGAATGGAATGGGTGAAATAATGCTTAAATGAACCCAGGGTCCATAGAGCTTAGAGTTACCCAACATGCGTCTTTCAGGATAAGGGAAACCCCCGGAAAAGCCTCATCCAGATAACTCATCCCAATCGAGATTTGAACTTGGGACCTCTGGAACGTGAGGCAGACACGCTACCACCACGGCACCGAGGCGGGCAGGAAGGCAGAGGCGTAATAGAATTTTGTCAGAAACGATCGACGCGAGGCAGTTCTCTGACTTGAACTGGCATGTGCAAAACGTGTATGATTTTATGTTATTCATGTTACTTGGAGCAAACACAAATACTTCAAAATAAAAGTGTCACCAAAATGCTTCTATCAATTTTCTATTTTAAATCAATGAAGTGAAGTCATAAATTGTGTTTTTATTCCTTTCACGTAATAATTTCGTAATGAAACAAGTAACTGAATTTCTGGTTAGAAAAACTTATTTATTGCAGCTTAATTACTTCTTTTGGAGGTTGTGTTCTAATGGGATGTAAAAGAAATTAAATATTATGTGAGCACTCACATGTTTTTCTCTATTCACTCTTGTACAAAGTATTCTTACAATGACTTATATCGGTTAAGGAAATGGTTAAGGAAATGGTTTGATTACATACTTTCCTTGTAAATATAATGAGAATAGTGGAATACAGTAGACTTAAGTGATACTCGAGTTTTGTAATGGTTTTACTCTGTGATTGCTTGGAGCTTACGTACTTTTTACATGTCCAATAAGGACTTATTTAAGAAAAAAAAGTTGCTTGTAAAATTAAACCACAGCAAGAAATATTTCGAAAATAGTAGACTTCTCAAAAATAACATTGATTTAAATTTATGATTTTATGATATTAATTTTTTTCTGCCGTAAGAATTTGTCTATCGCTTACACTTTACCATTTATGGAAAATTCATTCAGAATGAAGAGCACTTCAGATGCTGTTATCAAAAGATAAACATATTTGTCTTATTTGTCATGAAGGCATATTAAACGTGAAGTAATATAATCAAAGTTGATAGAGCCATTTCTTAAATAAATCAAAAATTTCAAAATTAATAGGTATAAGTGGTAATTTAGGATAGGCAGATTTTCTTCAAACTGTTTGTGTGGTAGCCCTGGAATAGCTGATGCTTGGAAGTTTGGTTTATCACAGAGCTTTCGTGTTTAAGCTATGTTGTTCACAGGTAAAAAACCAACACCCGTCCACGCACCTATTTATCGACCTACGTTACATACATAGACGCGGGAATTCTTCTAAACATGGTTTTGTTGGGTTCAAGATTTAAAATATACGTGTAAGTTTTCTGATGAAATTTAATTTTTGTAATACAATATTCTAATACTAGGGAGTAACAACAACAGAAATGCAACTATTTTAATTAAGTGATTTTACGTGTAATTAACCTAAATATTAGTGAAGAGGAACTCCTCAAACTGTTATAAGGCGAAAATATCCCGCAATTTTCGGGATATTAAACGATAATGGTCTAATGTATGGGGTACTGCGTGTTTTATTTAGTTCTCGAAAGGCCCATATGAAGAAAAGTACTAATTTGGTAATTTAAACTACTCATTACATTTTGGCGTAAGAGTTGGAGTTGGCGCTTCATTTGTATTAAAACTAATTTGATTTAATGCATCTACGAAAATAGCAGAACATACAATAGCAGATCCGATAGCTCTCGCCAATTCCTTTGGTTCATAGTGAATGCATTTATTTGCATTCCTTCTTAGGCTAGAAAGACACCTCCTGAGGATCCTATTCTATTGCAAGAACTGACGCGGCAACCTCAACGTCTCCTTATAAAAAAAAAAAACAACAACAACAACAATGCTGCGTCAGCCTATAGAGCCAAGGCCTGCCAACCCGACTGCCAGGCTCACGCCCACATACTCAAGATAGAGGTGGGCGATTATCCAAACGATACGGGGAGGAGATGTGATCAACATCTGGTTGGCTTTCGTGACCAGGGCCGCTTAGCTATCGTAAGCTCCTTAGTTTCCTCACATGCTGAGTGGGCACCGGTCCTACATCCGGAACATAAAATCCACATCCTTAGGGGTGGGATCGAAGTCGGGCCGCATTCCGTGGCAGGGAACCAGAGTATGATGCCTTAGCCCACTACATCACGGCGCAGAACAACGTCTCCTTATGCAAGAAATAAACAAGTTATATGTATACATTCGTTCCATATTATCGTTTTACTTAGTGAGCATTTATTTTTCTGTAAAATATACAACAATATTCAAATGAATTCTGAATTTTGAATTTTTAGTGTTTCTCCAAGATTTCAAACATGCCTGCCTCGATAGCGTGGTTGTAGCGTGTCTGCCTCACAATCAAGAGGTCCCAAATTCCAATCTCGGTTAAGGTGAGTTACCCGGATAATGTTTTTCCGGGATTTTTTCCCTTATCCCGAAAGACGAATGTCGGGCTCATTTGAGCATCATTTCACCCATTCCTTTCAGCGTCCAATATGACTTAACGTTGGAGGACGTAAATTACAACAACAACAACTACAAAAAATCAAACACTTATTTAGGTACACAAGAATCTACTTGTTCTATGAGTTGTACTTAAGTTTGATGAAAGTAAAACTTAACTTTATACATTTTTTGGTGTGTTTTCAACAATGTTCCAGTTGTATGAGTATTTAAAAGCTTAAGAGAAATACGAGTAATTTGGGTAAAATACCTTATAAAGATTTGATTTGTTTCTGTAGAATAAACTAAATAGTAGTTAATAACCAAGAATAATGGATTCAGGCTTCGCATAATGAAGCCCTGGACGGAATCGGGGTATCAACGGACTCTACTCCAACCAGTTTAGAATGCGGTTAATCCAGTAGGAATGGGATGGTACCCTACTTTGTCCAAGCAGACACATCAGAATATCTTCCCATGTGGTGTGAATCATGTAATAAGAGCTGATTTCCATTTTCTGCTGTGAATCCTTTGATTGCGATATCAGCTTAATTGTAGCATGAACTATATATACATCTTGCAAGACTTAGTGCTAAACTTGATAATGCAACTCCAAGGAAATGTAATTTGTAAAATGGAAGGCTGGAGAGAGTACTTTCAGCATCAGAAGCGTTAAAGACGCACTACTCAATGTGCTGTCGCCTTCGATTCAATAAATACATCGCTTTGTGTCTCCATAGACAATGTGGAACATCATCAAAACATAGGTTGGCAGTGCTGGTTAGTTTCCGGTACTTTAAACGCCTAGATGACTAAGTGCGGGATTACAATTAAATTCATTTGACGGCACATAATATGAGGTTAAGAAATTGCACTAAACAGAAGGTATAATTAAATTATGTTTAACGGTCGTGAGTGATTCGGATTGGTACTTTGCAACGACTTACAAACGTTTCAGATACATTGCGATAAGTCACGGTAAGTCGATCCATAGGTATGTTGTAATATATTAGACTTTGTTGTTACGTCGCATTCAGTTAGGCATATTAAATTTAGATCACATGTTTATATTATCAAAAGCATAAAAAGGGTGGATTCGTGTTAATTTCTACTGAGGTTACATAGAAATACACACTGTTGTCCAGATCTATAATATACACAAATCCACTCATTTTTTGCAAGAAGAAGGGTCAGAGTAGTAGGTAAGAATAAGGAATACATGAAATTCTTGTCCACACAAAATGAAAATCTGTCATTATGAACAATAATACAATTCTGATTACACTGTATGCAGTAGTGGCAAAGCCTCAGCTTTGTACATTGTTAAGCTTTTTATATCTGCTTTGTTATTAATACCCCCAAAAAGCCGATCTTCGAAGTGTCACATAATACACAAGTTGCCTCAGAGATAAGAAAAAGAGGGGAAATGGGGACGGAAAGGAGTGAATGAATGAGTGAGGGTTGAGTGAGTGAGAGAGGGAGGGAGGGAGGAAAAGTAGGATTTTCGAACATGAAATTGAAAGTGCCCCAATCTACGATAATATTTATTTCCCTCTGCATATGCAAGAAATTGGTGAATTTCTTTTCTTGTACACACTGGCTTTATTAATTTCCTTCTGTTATAAAGCGTGTTCCCCGGATTGCTTGTGCTGGAATGCTTGTCAAATTACTAAGCCACATTAAGTAAGGTGCAATCTTTGGGCTTTATCTATATGGCAGACAGACAAACGAATAACCTAAATGACATTATGTACGAGAGCTTTGTATTGGTAGGCTTTACAAATGAAATTAAATTATAGTATCTCATAGTATCAATGAATTGCAATAAAGTTTGCTCAAACCACAATGCTACCTTATGACACTCTAATGCTACCACATTTTCTGTTAAAGAGAATTGGAAGATCATTATATGTTAACGACCCTTCGTGGGATGCGACCCACATACAGGAAGTTGTAACAAATGCCGTAAATTGTGGAAACTATAATGTGTCGAAGATTGCGCTGAGGGAATACTGACTGACCTGGCTACGGTCACGTATATATTGGTGTTCTAAGTCAAATCTCCCTCAATCTCCCTCTTTCTCTCTGCCCGCCTCGGTAGCGTGGTGATAGCATGTCTGCCTCATGTGCAAGAGGTCCCGAGTTTGAATCTCGGTCAGGGTGAGTTACCTGGATAAGGTTTTTCCGGGGTTTTCCCTTATCCTGAAAAAATGTCGGGTAACTCTAAGTTCTATAGACCCTGGGCTCATTTGAGCATCATTTCACATACTCCATTCATCGTCCGATATGACTTAACGTTGAAGGACGTAAATTACACACAAAAAAAAAAAAACTTTCTCGCTCGTCTCGTGAGTCCACGCTAGTCAGCAACTAACCCCGAAACCCCGAACTGGACGATTTAGTATACGAGTATTTTAACATGTGCCTAAAACCTGCTAGAAATTTCTTAGGTAAACTGTGTCATTTACCTGGTGGCCATCAGAGGACCCTCACCATAAAACCTAAAATAAATGGCTGAGTCTTTACTCTTTAATAGTAGCCTGGTGTTTCATTCAATAGCCCCTAGCTGCCCATGACTTCACTTAACTTGACTCTGTATGTCCATACTGAGTCCATACACCTAATTAAAATTGAACCAAGCTACAGTACAACAGGCAAATGTATCCAGTATGATTAATCAATAATTGTTACTCTTCTGATAGAATTTCAGCTTATTTCATTAGCTCATATACACGTTGATATTCGCAGTATGAGAAATGCATTTCTCGATACAAGAAACAATCCAAACTGTGGAAACATATTAAATGAAAACTGGTCCGATTAATGTAAACTTAGAAATTTTGGGAGACAAGTTTTCTAATAGAGCTCTAATCATAAAGAGTACAAAACAGAAATAGTATTGGTGCGCTATGGCATCTGTAGGTAATGTAAACGATAAAGAATTCCTTCACTTTGCACATCAGAAGTTATCCCTCAAAGAAGTTCTTAGAGCCCAAAGAACTTGATATGTAAATTGGTGCAACAGGCACGTATAACTAGAAAGGTTGCCAGCAGTTGTCTTGATATAAACCATATCCTGTGCAGACTATGCAGCAATTATGAGAAAATGACAATCATAAGCGTGTAGATTACTGCACGTGTCTTTGCAATAAGATCAACGAGAGTATATATGAACCTTTCTAGCATATCAAGAGTGATGATGCATAGCTTCACCTTTTCGGTCATGGGAATTCACAGAATACGAGGTACTGAGCAACGAAGAGTCCTTGCATTATGTATCAGCAACCGCTCCATGTTCTAAAAATTGGATTTTGGTTGACGTAATGGGAACGGGCATCGTTGGACGATAGTTTCTACCTTTTAGCAAGGTTGCCTACATGAATATTTTTTATACATCCGTGCCGAATAGATTGATTATTATGGACTTCACTGCTTCTTACTACAATACAATACTGAGCCACGTGCCTCACTCTAAGATATCCCTGGGTCTAGTTACTCCGGGGGTCTTTCCAGTAGGGCAAGACCTAGAGACTAACTAGCCCCCCCCCCTATTACAGGGTGGAAGTGGATACGCCACTTACGCACGTCAACCCATATGGGATGACTACCAAATCCCTCGGTGGGGGCACCCGGTGAGCTAGCACGCTGACTACTTACTCTGCAGGCTAGCAACCGGGAATTTAAGGCTTCTGTCAACCCCGTATGAAAACAGACATGCCCGATTTCCCTCGAGTCCAACACAATCCGAACAACTTCCAACATGGAGAGGCTCGAATGTTCGGCCCGACGTTCTTCTGGTAACGTCAGACAACTTTCACACAATAGATAATTTTCTGTCATTTGTCCTAATTAGCACATAGGATATGTTCTGTGAATAGTCAATTTAGTTTATGTTATTGCAAATGCTTTTAGAGAATTACATTGCATCAATAATTCCACACATGACTTCATAATAAATACTATTTTTAACACTACTTGGCCTTTTATTGTGACTTGGAAGATATTATTTAAGTACTCGTAGCTTCATAATCTAATTTTTACCTTACTTCGTTTCATGTATTTTAGGTTTGCCCAGGTTTCCATGATACAAGTGACCCTAAACTGTTTAACATTCATCACTTTCATGAACGTACATTGACGACAGAGTGCCTCATAACTGCTTTTCCTTTCACGAGAGGGTTGCTAGTTACGTAAAAAGTTTGCATCGTCAGAAGTCGAGAGTGGAAGTGCATGGCTAGTGCTTTCGGGGCCGAAATTACAAGTTCAAAATTTAACCATGGCCTTCTCCAATGCATGCTGCAATGAAACGTTCATGTAAATATACTTTCACATTCATTGTATTGTATTCATTGTCATTCAATATAATTTTTAAAAAATCGATATGCTAATATTGTGAGGATATTTTAATTTCAAGGATACTCAATAAAGCAAACGTCGATCTTCCAATGACTAGAGGTAAGTTTAAGTAAGGCTCTGGGCTCATTATTTGTATTAAATTTGTGACAGTCCATATATAAATCATATTCCGAACTCAGAATACAGACATTCCATGAACATGCTCGGGCAGCGGGCCAGGTGAAAAGATGATCAGACATCAACGTTTCGGGAGTGTGCATCTCTCCCATCATCAGGATATTTATAAAATGTGATAACCAAAAATGAAATACTGGATATAACACAACTATAAACAAAGACAAAACACTATCAAACGTCCCAAGTTCCGGGCGTTTCCTCCTCACATCCTCTCGCAGACGCCTTAAAACATCCAAGTAAAAGTGCTGGTTAACAGTCTGGCCAGGGGGTACGAATTCCCGATGCACAATTACACGAACATAGAAAAAGACATTGATCATCGTCTTTACATTTGACCTCACTTGCCTTGCTCTTTTTTTGGTCTGGGAGAGTGGGGAGTCCTCCACTGCATTGACACTTGCTTGGTTTCTGGGTTATACCCGTAACACCAACTCACATCCCCTGTAATGACTTTGTTTAAGAAGTTCGGATCACGTGAAATCTCTGTTTTCATGTCCTGACACACATTCATGCGGATGGTTTTGTGCTCCTGTGTGAGAAGGCGCGGAACAAATTTAACAGCAACACGTCTCATGTGCAAATCCTCCCTCAAAATCCGCTGGCACGAGCTCCATCTGATTCCTGTCGTAGCTGAAGTTTGGTCGATCGTTTGGCGACGATCCCCGTTGTTCTTTTGGCGGACCTTTTCAATGTTCTCCTCATTTAGCGATGTTGAAGGGCGTCCAGATTGAGCTTGGTCTTCAACACACATCTCACCATGTTTAAAGCGGCCAAACCACTTGGAAACCTGTGTGGGGCTCATAGCGTCCTCCTGGAAAGCTTCCTGAAGCATTTGGTTTGTCTCCATTGCAGTTTCTAACTATAAAACAAAATTTCACACACACACACACACTTTGTTCTTTTAAAGTTGCCATAACGCCTTCGCAGAGGTAACTAGCGTAACAATCCAAAGGCACTTTCTGAAAGCGGTTAAGCACATAACTAAAGAAAAGCTATGTTTTTTCTTAATTTCTCATTGCTTCAGGTTTCCTGAATATGGTTTCATTAAATGCGTCATATCATGGTTTGATGCAAATAAAACCCTTCTCTCTTCTGTGAGCTATTGTTATCAGCGCTAAGATTTTCTCGATGACCTTCACCAGCAATATCAGCTGATATTCCTTTCAAGATGCTATTCAGATATTCACATGTTCGTGTTAAGCGCACTCTCAATTCATAAATGAAATAGAAATTAAGACTCACCCAAATTTCAGTAAACATCCATAGCCTTTCTAATTCGAACCCTGATTTCTTTACTTTGATGGTATTAAAATCTTCACATGGTTGGCCCCGTAGTTCAGTCAGTAGAGCACCTGCCTGCCGTGCTAGGGGTCTGGGTTCGATCCACGGCGGTGAGGGTGGGGATTTTTCTCCAACCAAGATAATTCATCATCTTCCCCAGGGTCTGGAAGTATGAATGAGAGTGCGAATGTGTGTGTGTGTGTGTGTGTGTGTGTGTGTGTGTGTGTGTGTGTGTGTGTGTGTGTGTGATCTAATGAATACGAGTTAACACCTTCGAGAAGTTCCAAAGGAGAACGGCCGCCGATATGACCACTGCAGCTAAAGGCGGGGTATAAATGAACAAAAATAAGTCTTTATTTACCATTTGATATATTGAAATTATTTATATTGGTGATTTTACATCGTAAATTAATATTCTCTTAATCTAGGCATATAAATTATTTTACTGAGAATTTTCTGGCCGCGCCGTAGCTGTGTGGTTAGACCGCTCGGCTCTCACCAAGGCGGCCCGGGTTCCATCTCAGGCGGCCACAAAGGGAGATTTGTGGTGGACAACATGGCGCTGAGGCGGGTTTTCTCCGGGATTTCCGGTTTTCCCCGCCATCTCATTCCATCGGAGCTCCATCTTCATCTCATGTATCAGCAGAGTATTCAAGGTATTGTCATGAACTAAAATTGGGTCAAAGTGTTTTATTTCGCTGAAAGTTATATTTAGTGTATTTTTACAGAAAATTCTTTAATTATAATCCGATTTTGGTGTAAACGAGCGTTTTACTTCACACTTTGTGCCTATTACCACACAGCTTTGCTTGCGTTGGTTGGCAGTATTCCTGTAATGAGGGAAGATGGCGTCAGCATGCTCTCACTCACATTCTGTTAAATGTCATTTTTATTGAATCAAGTAAGATGAAAATACCTTGGGATCTTTTTAGCATTATTAAAACGTTCAACTATTGTTTCATTTGTCTCTGGAGGAAACTGTTGCGCAAGCTAGTCAACATTCTCTTAAAACATGTTTATATGTATCTGCTCACATCTGAGTTCCTGTGTCTTCTATCAATTTTTAATTTTTCTTTGACTAACATATAGCAAGTACAAATATTACATTTCGCCCAAAAATCCGACAGAGATTTAACTCGAAATTATATTTGGAATCTTACTGAATCTCTCCCCAAAGCATTTTAGACTCAGAGTTTGTATTCGTGTGTGTTTGCAACTTAATTCCAGGAAGTCGGTTAGATACAAAACTGTATATTTAAATTAAGTGTCCTACAAGGATACAAGGAAGTCTCTCCTCCCGCTTAAACATTTCACATGGAAAAAAGCACTTAATTTCTTATTTCCTCAAAAAAGGCTCCAACAGTTTACAATAAAATGTCGTATGTTTCAGAAACTTAAATGATAAATAAAACATCTTGAATATATTCGGAATAGTCTATGGAGTCCGCTTCATTCTGAATAACTTTTGCGGAATCGAAAAACCGTAAGAAAAAGACAAAATGTTACTACATAAAATGTAGTTATTGTTTTGAAGCAAAACTTTGATTATATGCGTACACGTGTGTGTGTGAAGCTAATTTTCGGGAAATTTCTTGAAACTGCTTTGAACTTTCAAATAATACTTTTTTGAAATGGAAAGTTCTTATCGTGTGTATTTTATATCATTTGTTTTCTTTTTAGTGTTAGAAATAGCATGGCATTTCAAACCTTCCTACTTGTTAAAAATATGATGAAATGTCTAAATACGAATGTAAGTTAAACCTTTGTGTTAACTAGAAGTCACTGGAAAAACTTTTATCAGAATAGCTTGTAGATAAGTGAGTAAAGAAGGTCGTTGTGACATCAACCTGCTTTTCAATGTATTTTCTCGCGATTATCCAAAGAGAATGGAATTTCAACATCGTAAAATAGCGACTCACTGTAATTAAAAGCAAGCGTTAGGTCATAACTCATTCCAAGTAATAGCTGGTTTTGTATAAATACACTTTTCCCAATATTTTCGAGAGCAAATTTTTGCTGATGAACGCTGAGGTTCGCGCAAGATGGCATTAATACGTATCAATATGGTACTGAAAACTTTAAGAGACCTCGTGTAAATTATTATCTTTCCTCATTTCAACATTTTCAGAACTTGGTTTCTACAGAGTAAAATCTCTACTGATGAAATTTTGTGAGTACTACCCCTGTTATACGTCCTGCGCCGTGGCGTAGCGGGCTAAGCCAGCATGCCTTGGTCCCTGGCCACGGAAAGCGGCCCGCGTTCGATCCCACCCATGTGGTGAGGATTTTCGGTCCCGGCTATAGGACTGGTGCCCACTCAGCATCGTGAGGGAGAGAGAGAGAGAGAGAGAGAGAGAGAGAGAGAGAGAGAGAGAGAGAGAGAGAGAGAGAGAGAGAGAGAGAGAGAGAGAGAAAGAGGGAGAGAGTACACTATTGCCCGCGCTGTTGTAGATAACCCATGACGAGCTAATCCGACATCGCATCACTTCTATGTAGAGTTTTTCTGGCTTATTATGAAACATGGGAATTAGAGAGACAACGCATTATTGCCCGCATAGGTAACCCATGACTGCTTAATCCCACATCACATTACTTTCATGCAATATTCCGATTGATTGATTCCGCGTGATTATATTGGAGCTATCGCTTTAATACTTCCAAGCATACTTCCACTTAAGGACTTCTGGTAGATGGCGGTAGTATAGATATACCGTCCATTGGGGATTTTTTGGATAGCCACTTTCTTCTAAATTTATGATGAAATAGTCCATATTAGCTCGATAGAATTCGTATCACAATGACACGGAGGTAAGGTATACCCATTTAATTCAGCTATGGAGTCGATTGTATACAGTGTGAACTTATCTTTGTTTCTCTTAATTATCTCGTACAGCACCGGTTTTGATACCATATTTCCATTATTACCATATTTCACTGTCAATATAAAGCACAGCAAGCCCTGCACTGGTTGCAGCACCTGTCGCTGTCTGACGGAGACTATGCAGTTTTTTTTTTGTCATATCGGACGATGAATGAAATGGGTGAAGTGATGCTCAATGCGTTCGGGGTTCATGGAGCTTAGAGTTACCCGACATTCGTCTTTCAGGATAAGGGAAAACCCCGGGAAACCTTATCCAGGTAACTCACCCTGACCGATATTCGAAGTTGGGACCTCTTGAACGTGAGGCAGACATGCTACCATCTACGCTACCGAGGCGGTGACTAGGCAGGAGTGGCAATGTGTTTACAAAACTTTTCATCCTTCCCTTGTCATAGGGAGGGGTAGCGCTAACTAGGCCATGTTTCAAGTTAAACCAGACGAATCTTAGCGTGGTATTGGCAGCCATCCCTGGCCCTCAGACCTTGAACGCCGCGCTCGTAGGCAACATATGGTGTATTTGCTCTTCTGTTCTCATACCTGCTATATATAGGTCATATATATTTTCTTGGGTTCGTAGAATTAAAAGTCCTAGTTGCAGATATTCCAGATCTCTTTTATTTCGGTAGAAATACACTTATAGATTACAGCAGCATTACGTTACGTACACAATCAGTCTACCAAGGTCGATGACTATGACACTGACAGCTGATTACATCAGCTCTCGTTTCAACACTTTACAGCTGTTACTTCTCTCTGTTTACGACTTACTCTTGGCGATTCGTCGCCTTCTTAACTACCTCATTGATAATTCTAGATATTTCAGAAATAAACAAGAATTCGAATGTTTTATACAGCAATCAAGATGTCACTAAAATGTTCCAATTACCTCACTTATCTGTGTCGGTAAGTCTTGTCACAGTGATACACAATCTGACTGTTATCTTTATCTGCAGGCTCTTTGTGTACACAAACCGCGCTTATCTCTCGGCACCGAAACTTCTGTGCTTTTCTACAGTTTTCTCGTTAGCTCTATTAAGTGAAATAGATAAATACGTGTTTCTACAAGCATTTTCTACAGGAATGAATAAGGAAAGCCATGCGAATGTAATACAAAAGATATTTTACACTGCAGTAGCTTCACAGATATGAGGTTAAGTTTAAACTATTAGGATCAAATTCCAAGTGCTCAATAGTTGAAATTTAAGTTAATAGAAGTGGAATATATACTGAATAAACTGCAGGAATGTTTCAGTGATTACAAATGTCAACATGCTTTCTCCCAACGAAATCTTTCCTCTGCTCATAGAACCGTCCGTGGCTTCAGCAAACGCAATAAGAGGAAGTAAATTTGATTTCTATGCCAACGCTCCCTGAACCGACTACTGGTTTTATTTGTATGAAGTCTAGTAATGAGGTTCACAAAAACACTTCTCAGCGCGGAAGAGTTTATCTTCTGTAGGGAAAACGTAACATCCTTCTTAACCACGCCCCAAGAAATGCAATCGGAAATTTGCAAGTCACCTACTGTATCCTTATCTGAAACAGCATTTGACACACATAAATACTTATGTTAAATGTTATGAGTTATGTAAACGTAAATGTAGAGCGAGCGGAATAGCTGCAAAGGTAGTATCTGAGGCTATCATTCGTAAGGTCCCAGATTTGATTCCCATTGTATTATATATTGCAACGGGAATCGAATGGCAACAAATTTGGTGTATAATCCACCCCAAGCTGTTCCTCATTTCCTGTCAATTCGTTTCTATAAATTTTGAAAAGATAAGGCGAGGTGGGCAGTTGTGTACGGCTTGTGCAGTCGATGCTCTGCAAAGAGAAGAGTTGTTTCCCTAATGTGAACCTTTGACCCAAGCCTGTGCGAGAAGAAATCGGATATAAAATTGGTCTAGTATTTTAATTTGGGTACGTCAGGAATAAATGAATGTGTAGAGTGTAATGCACGCATTTTCTACATGCGGCACCGCAGGTCGTGATACATGAAATGAAGATGGAGCACCGGTGGGGAAAGCCAGAGATCTTGGAGAAAACCCTCCCCAGCGCCGCCTTGTTCACTACAAATCTCACACGCGGTCACCTGAAATCAACCAGGGCCACCTTGGTGAGAGCCAAGCGGTCTAACCGCTCGGCCACGGCGCGGCCACACGTTAGTACAGATGTGTTACTATATCTTGACAGATAGTGATGCACAGTGATATCTGGAAGAGTCCACTTCGGAACAGTAGGAACTGGAGGGGAGCGCAGGTCTTTTGCATATCAGTTGCGAGCAAGTAAACAAGTGCAGAGCTAGAATACTAAGTAATTCTACAGCTTGTTTCAAAATGTGCGTGTCTCCTGGTTCCAAGAGAACATTTAGAAATGGCCCCTCCTAGCAGAAAATTAAGAAATAAGGTCCTACAATTACAAACACGAAACGTAATAAGCAATGTCTGTAGATTTATGTCAAAGGAACAAATGTCTGAGTCTGCTATGAAAATTGGGGAAAGGGTTTCCGAGGCAACAGGTGTGTCTGAAAGCAGTGGTAGGAGATTTATTAAGGAAAGAAAAACCATTGATGCTGGTGCAACAACGGTCTTCTCTATAACAGGTAAACAAAATTAAGAACATGCACAAAATCTAATACGGAAGTTTTAATTCAGAAGTAGTTAGGCGAACTATGAATAATTGTTAAACACAGAAATAGAAACACAAACGCTGAAGAAAGCGTTTACGAAGCTTCAAACTTCTATCGACTTTGAAGACAGTGTCTCAACTTTAACAAGAGTTCTTTTGAAGCTAGGATTTAGAAGGAAGAAAACCAAGCGCAACAGAACAATTTTAATGTACCATCATAGCGTACGGGCAAAAAGGCCTAAGTATTTGCGAAATATTCAGAAATATCACAGTGAAGTTTATATAGTTTACATGGATGAAACTTATATCAATACAGCACATACAATGAGTGTAACTCGCTAGAGGAACTCTTTGCACCGATGTCAAAAGGCCAGCAGTTGCTAATCGTGCATGCTGGAGGACAGCAGGGCTTTCTTAAAAACGCCTATGTACGATTTAAGATCCAGAAAAATGTAGCGATTACTACGATAGTAACAATTACAACTTAATTTATAAGAGCTGCAATACTGGCTTCAAGAGTAATATTTGTTTTTAGTCAGCTTGTGCAACATACTCCTCTCACCTAATCTTACGCGTGTGATGCATTGTGGCGATAGTTGCACTATCTCCACCAGAGTTGTTACTCATCCCTACCGTGCAGGATTTCTTTCAGGATATAAAAATATATCTGTAACTCAATGCGCTACAAATGCCGCAGTCAGATCTGGTCGCCTTTCGTGCTCTCTCGCCTCATATCGTCCTCCCGGAAGTTCATTAGGCCTAGCCTTGGCCACAGCGCTGAAGTCCTTTTTGCTTATAATTGCAATTCAGAACCAAATATGTACATGTGTTAATATCAGACGAAAGCATTTGTATATAAGAGCGGAAAAACGAAAACAGCAAATTGTGGCCTGACTAATAGTAATGCAGAACAATAAATAAATTTAAAAAATATATAAGGGGAACTTCCGATATAGTTACAATAGCAACAATATTTCATAACTGAATAGTGCCTTTCATCTCTCATTACATACCACAAAAGCGAAATATGAGTACCAGAAGAAAAAAGTAGATAAAGAGCTTCCTGAGTTTCCCCAGAGAGTTTTTTTCTGGCCATAGAAATTTATGTTAAGCAAACTTCAAAGAATACGTCTGTGAGGTTCTCAAGCGGGAGTGATGTATAGTCCGTGGCAAGTTACTCCTTATAAACAAAATCCAGTATTCTCATTGCTTGTGTTCTTTCTTCAACTAGTAGATTAAGTCCAGGAAGTACATTTCCGTCTATAAAACATTCTAGTCGACAAATTCTAGGTTCTAATATGGTAAAGAATAATCTAATCGCCTGTTATTTGTCTGGTGTATTCCGCAAGTGATTACTTGATTAGTTTATAATAGGTTGGAAAGTTAAAATTTTATTCAACATGTTTATATGTGGCATTGAAGAAGTTCACTAGAGCGGATGATAATTCTCACTTTGACAGTTTTCTTTCTTAAGATCAGTGTAAATTCAAGTGTTACATCAAGTAATTTGCTATGATAATTACGACTTGAAAAGTTGGTACAATTTAAAAAAAGAAGTAAAATGGAGAAAAGACAATTATGTCATAAAAGGTGTTATATTTTTTATTCAATATTAAAGTTCAGGATTTTCTCATCTTTAATTTATAAGATAGAATTTTTAATGTGGAGACAAACGCGTTATGGAGCCACTTTACTGAATTGTGCGGCGGAGGATGGATTTAGTCATATTATTTTAAATTGCCCAGTATGTATGTAATTGTTTACAGGAGGTGTTAAATTGGATGTATGTACTAATATAAGATTTGGGGCGCGCACATCATTGTGTTTGTGCATTAATAATAAGTCTAAGCATACACAATAATAATAATAATAATAATAATAATAATAATAATAATAATAATAATAATAATAATAATAATAATAATAATAATAATAATAATAATAATAATAATAATAATAATAATAATAATAATAATAATAATAATAATAATAATAATAATAATAATAATAATAATAATAATAATAATAATAATAATAATAATAATAATAATAATAATAATAATAATAATAATAATAATAATAATAATAATAATAATAATAATAATAATAATAATAATAATAATAATAATAATAATAATAATAATAATAATAATAATAATAATAATAATAATAATAATAATAATAATAATAATAATAATAATAATAATAATAATAATAATAATAATAATAATAATAATAATAATAATAATAATAATAATAATAATAATAATAATAATAATAATAATAATAATAATAATAATAATAATAATAATAATAATAATAATAATAATAATAATAATAATAATAATAATAATAATAATAATAATAATAATAATAATAATAATAATAATAATAATAATAATAATAATAATAATAATAATAATAATAATAATAATAATAATAATAATAATAATAATAATAATAATAATAATAATAATAATAATAATAATAATAATAATAATAATAATAATAATAATAATAATAATAATAATAATAATAATAATAATAATAATAATAATAATAATAATAATAATAATAATAATAATAATAATAATAATAATAATAATAAACATGTGTTTACTTAAATTAAATTGGCAGTTATGCTACTTATTTAAACGTAGAAGTTAGGTTTAAAATTAAATTGAATGATATTTACGGATGCACTTTAACTACTGTAGATTTCAGCATTTGAGTGCAATTTTTACTGTGAAAACTCGCTTACGTTAGCTCTGAGATCTCTGTTTAAGCACACCTTAAGCATAACAACCACTTACAGCCTCCTGATTGTTAAGGTATTCAGCGTTTCTTTTGCACTACCTATTCCTCCCTATTCTCTGTGTTCTCTCAATCTCGTCCTGGCTCCCCCTATTTGTCCCTCCTTATTTTTCTTTTACCTTTCCCAAAACATTTCCAATTTGATTTTTCTCTTTCTCGCATCATTCAACGTCCTTATCACTAAAATTTCTCCTGGCATGTTATTCTATTTTTGTCCCAATTTCCTTTCCTGCTTATCGTTACAGTCTGTTAAACAATAAACAGTAGTAGCCTACTTCCCATACACAATACACCGTTCTAATTCATGGTCTCTTATCCCTTTCTATCCTCATCCAAGCTAACGCTTCTTCCCTTATTTGTTAGAAGCATCTACATAACTCTGTATTATCCATTGTTTCTTTAGTTTCCTGTACAAGCAAGTGACTTTGTATTTTCTAGCTCATTCCTATGTCCATCCTGTTTGTCACTATTTCCATAATCCTTTTTTTTTTTTTTTTTTCATACAATATCTCCCTCCCTATTTTTCATCAAAATATTCCCCAATTTCACCCATAACCAGTTATCGTTCTTAGTTACATAAATCTGGTTGTTTCATAAATATTTTAGAACATTTTCGTATTCGCTTTCATGCAGATATTTGAAAACAATTAACGCCAATAATCTCTCGACGAATCAAGCTATAGTTATTTACTTGCTCATTAGTGAACACATGATCACTAGGCGGCAAGATAAAAAACATCTCTCATGCTCTACGTTCGATTCTAGGCATAATCGCTGTTTCCTAATTACCCTTAACCCACTTCCACAAATTCCAGGAAGAGCCACACATGTGGAGGGAGTCATTTTTGTCACATTTGTTTTGTTCCAATTCACGGATACGTAGTCAGAATTCCACTGGAGCTACACAAACCTATAAAAAAGTTACGTTTTATGACATAACACTAGCAATCTCTGAGGAGTTATGGTTTCAGTACTTCAAAACTTTTTATTTATTTTTATGTAATGTCCTTATAACCGATTAGGTCATATGATTGGACCATGAATGAATGAATGAAATAGGTTAAATGATGCTTAAATGAGCCCAGGGCGTAGAGTTACCTGATATTCGTCTTTCAGAATAAAGAAAACTCTGGAAATAAAAAAACCTTGTTAGGATAACTCGAATTCGAGACCTCTTGAACGTGAGGGAGACACGCTGCCACCTACGCTACGGAAGGGGGCACTTCTAACTTTGTATAAACTCAGCTTGGTATTACAGAGAATCTTGTAGAGCAATGCGATATTTTTAGTTGTGAAACTCTAAAGTTCATTATGAAATACAGATATCTAATAAGAAAATCTCCTGTAAACTATTACAGCTTCATTGCGGGACATTCTATTAGCAGAATTACAGATCACAATAACTTAAAAAGTGGAGTAGGTTAGTTTGAAATTGTGACTGATTTTTTAATTATTTGTATAATTGCATGTTAAAATACAGCACCATATACCGGGTGAGTACAAAGTATGGAAGAATGCCTGTAACCCCGCTGTTGCAACTCTATGAAGTGATCTCTTTTAGAAGAGCTGTATTAAATCAACCTGCCCTCCCTCACATTACTATGATTACAAATAAAGGCTGCAAAGTGTTTTTCTAATATAAAAAGGCAACATTTCTGTTTTCTGCACTCCTGCATTCCTCAAGTCTCAGAACATACAAATACCCTTTCAAACCGCAATTTAAATGTATTAGGATCTTACCTACATGTGTACTGAGCAAAATAAAAGGCATCATTACTTCAAACTAAATAGGTTTTGAATTAAACAATACAGCAGGCTACTTCAATTTCTGACTTTGGATAGAACAAACACATACAAAAGCTAAGCTACTATATGTGCAAGATTTCTTGAGCGTTCGGGTCCCAAGTCCTCTTTCGGTAGGTTTCGCCTATTTCCGTAAACAGAGATGGCAACTTTGAAACAGGAAATGCGCTACACACTGCGACATCTGTGGCTAATATGCTAAGCTTTCACATGTACGCCATTTAATTTTGAGCAATTTTGAGGTTAATTATTAGCTAACCAGTTTACAACAAATCTAAAAGCAAGACTATGTTGTCAGTGCTATGGCTCTCGAAAGGGGACACACTATTTTTCATCTATCTCCGTATAACTGTGATCTGAATGCAACTGAGCTGGTGTGGGCAAAACTAAGGAATGTTTACAAAGTACGCAATGTTAACGAGAGCCACTAATCTGCAGAAACATGCTATAGAAGTGGCGGATTGGGAAGGATACTGCAAGAAGGTCCAGGAGCTCGAAATGCAATATTGGAGAAACGATGGTGTAATAGACAATGCAATTATTGGAATTATTAACACATTAGAGAATATCAGCGATAAAGGTGACACAGTAGACTTGGAAATCGAAGAATTACAAAGCGAGTGAGTGTTTATAGCTGTCATAATATTTGTTTAACACTTTTATGTGTTTTATAACAGTAAGTATATAAGCATACAACATATCGGATGGAATTCAATTGTTTGTTGCCACATCTCATACGTTCGGCGCATATCTTCGCTTATCTTACCGCAATTTGACTGAATTGTGTTTTTCTAGGTTGACCACACTGCAGAAACAAAAGCGTGTTAGCTCTCTCTTCTTCCCCTCTGCCCGCACCGTACCGTAAATCCAGCGCTCAAGAAATCTTGCGAATGTATAAATAAGGATAACAATGCTTACTTCTTGCAAGATCTTCCTGAAAGTGATTAGTCATGGTACAACTTACAGAAAGATAACGAACTGATATACTAATAATGATCAGATATGGTGCTAGGAGGAGGACCCAAGAAGACGACCTAACCATGGATGTTAAAGGATAAAGGAGCATATGGCCAGATCGTACACGGGGAGAATTACTCCGAGTAGGAAAGTACCTGCTTTTCGAGAGGTTGGGGTTTTCTATCAGGTTACAAAAGAACTGCAACTCACCTAATAAGAATATTTATTAAACTAAATAATTTCAAAGGTTACAGCGGCCATTTACCTGCCTCAAGAGGCTGCGGATAAATCCATCTGTTCAGGCCGAAGGATGGTCCAAGAGAGAGTGAGAAACCCGCTTACACAAACTTATTATTAAATGGGTGATGGAGTGGTGAAGTGACGTCACACGTAGTACTGAAATCGAATGAACTGTTATGTTAATTAAAACAGTTACTTGTGACAATATTGTTTAATGAAATGCATCCATAACGAAGAATTGCTCATTCTATAGTAAACAAAATTTTGAAACATTTCAAACTGGAAGTGTTAAAAATAAGGCAAAGTCCGGAGGGCCTAAACGAGTTACAGGTGGTGATAAACCTCGAGATTTTATTATCAGTGCAAGAAAACTCACATTTATCTATTCTCCAGCACATTATGGAAGGCAGGTGGTGAATTAACTCAACCATGAATTTCCAGGAAGATGGATTGGCAGAAGAGGAAGTATTGAATGGCCGCCAAGATATCCTCATCTGAACCCCTTAGGCCTTTTCTTGTGCGGATCTTTCAAATGGAGGGTTTACAAGGACCGACCAAGAAATCTTGAAGAGTTAATGCGAACACACAACCAGTGTGAAGGAACAATTAATGGAAATTAATTGACCTAATAGTGGTTAACAATAAATCCCGGGCCTTAAAGTACTTACGTCGCCATTAAGGTGTTTATGAAAACTCCTAAGTGATTTAATGGGAGATGCACGAGTCACTTGGAGAATTTAATGTCATGTCGACACGTTGGCCAAAGTAGTTCAAGAGTCAGAGCACCTGGACTGAAACCAGAAGATCCGTGGTTCAAATCCCGGCTATGGCATTGAATTTTACAGTTCGACTCTATCTTTCCATATAACAACAAAGTTACAAGCATTGTTCCATACGTTTTACTCACCCCGTGAATATATCATGTACAGAACTATCGGACTAACATGGTTTATTCGTTCAATGGATTGCTTAAATGCTAAATGTTAGATAAGGCGTATCTTTAACTTAAATTTTTCCTTCTCACTTACCTTTTGTTTTCTATTAACACCTATGAGATCAAATAAAAAATCTAGGTATATTTTTGTAATATTCACTATTGGCTTTGTTATTATACATTATGATAAAATCTAGAGTTTGCTTAGTTGCATACTTGCCAAACAATATGTCGTGTTACATTCACATTAGGTTTTCTAGTCATTCTTCAACAAACTATCTAGTTTATGTTACTCGAAATAAACATTTGTAGATATACTTTCATTATATATTTCCTTGTAAGTACAGTGATAATAGGAGAATATATTAGGCTTAAACAATGATCAAATACTTTAAGAGCTGGTCGCTATGTGATACAACTAGACGTTGAAGGCTCGGCCGCTGAGCAGTTTACTTATGTAATTGTACTGGAGTCTGCAATTGTGAAGTGGAGTGTGTTTAAGTGCACGACAACTGAACGGGTAGCGGAGAACAGTGAAATACTCCGACCTACGCAAAGAAAACAGGATCATCGTTTCGAAGTAGGTGTAAGGCACAAACCTTATAAAGGTTACACCACAGCGTATTGGTTATGGAACTGAGTTATTTTTGTTCATTTCCTCATGCATATTTACTCATCTGTATATAGGCCTACACATGTTTACCTGTTACATTACAGATTCATTAAACTCACTCAGAAATACAGTGAACAACTACACTGCCGTTTGTGAAAATTGCAACACCGAGAAGGAAACGCATGAATGCAATGAATGTAATATTGCAAATTAGGTGCACAAGTAACAAATGATGAACTTTTAAAATCTATACATGACCTTTGAGCCCTAATTTTCAGTATTTGCATGTAATTTGCAGTATTTGCAGTAATGGCATGCATGCAACCAGTCCAACCTGCAGCAGAGAGCCACAAACCGTTGATACACATAGGTTCCTGTGGCAGTGCTTTAGCATGAGGCCAACACTGTGGATGAAGCTGTACGGCCTGTTATGACCATGCGGATAAGATGGTGATCATCCCGTATTGTGGTCGCTCTTTACTGCGTACGACCTTCACTCATCCACTACTTCTACACACGCATTACTGTAGTAGCAGCATGCTGCCCGATCCAAATGTCACGGTATGACAAATCCTCTTCACCGAGACCGATCACTCTGCCCCGAGCGAACTCGGCCACACGCCATATGGCTCCCTCTGCCGTCGACGAGGCATAATGGCACTCATTTTTTATTGTTTCCACCTTTCCTCTGCACTGACTACCCTTGGTGCAACAGACCCTTGGCGGATCGACATGACAGAGTTCTGCTATGTGTACCTCATGTCTCTGCAAATCTAATCATTTATTACTACACTCTTCCAACAAGTTTGGAGTCATTCGGGAAAATGTTTCTTGGTGTTTCATAAACATCAGCATATATGGTCTTAATGCTATAAAACAAAAGTGTTTATATCGTGAAAATGATCTCTCTACTCTACACGACGTAACAAATGCATCATGAAAAATTTGAAAATTAGATTCATGTAAACGGATACTTCAATGCCTTTTAGTCTTCATAGCCTAGCTGCTTATGCCTAGTTCCACATGTTTCAAAGTATCCAACAATTCTACTAATTTCTCCTTCATCTTTTTAACAACAGAATCGTTTGCGTATTGATTCAGTACGGGTGAAAATTCCCCTATTATCTCTATGGCATCAGACATTTTCGTTTCTGATTATTTTAGTGAAGTGTATGGGGTTTAAGCGCCCATTGACAGCAAAATCATTATAGTGTAAGCAAGATTAGCAAAACTGTTATGATGTAAGACAAGTCACTTGAAAGTTGTTCTATAGGAGCCGTCCTTACTATCAAGTGTATTTTCAACTTCAGATATTTAACAATAATAAAAGGCGGCATTCAGCCAACTCCCCCACCGAGTTAGCACGAGTTGAGGAGGTAAAGGCACAGAAGGTGCAATCTTCCTAAAGATACGAACTCTTGAAGAGGCATTCAGAAATATGTTTTCAACTTGAGATATGTAAACGTCCACATTAAGGAAAGAATTTTCTCAGCTAGTTTATGAAAGCCTTGGGCGAGGCAGATAAGGTATGTCATTTTTAATATTGTGATTTTAAATGATTAGCTGGTTAACCACATATGCGACTACTAAGCTTACGACAGAGACATTGTATTGTTGCAAAACTCTGCCATTATAGTATAATTTACTTTTTCTGTAAGTTCTGAAATGAGAACATATGATTTGCTTGAACCCTCCTGCGAAAGTTTTCCTGTAACATGTTCCACAAGCATCCGTCGTTTCGTCACTGAAACTCATATTTTCTGATTTATAGTATTAGGCGTGTCCTCGTAGCAAGCGTCTATATAGGACGCACGCAATTTTCTATTATCGGAAGTTGTCAATATGTAGATATATTTCTCCATAAATGTCCTAAACCAATGATTATTTACACTGTTAAAATGTATCTTTTCCTTAATCATCATTTCTCACAAGTTCCTGAAACACTGTGATTATTTTTTGTTGAAAGATAGTTAATGCTACGAGATGTTGAAGTTCTTCGTCCTTCGTTTGAAACCATAGTTTCATAATGGTAATATATTTCTTCCCTTACAATTGTAATTTTCGTAGCATACCCCATGTCCTTTTAAAAATACATCACACACCTCGCACATAATATTTTCTTTTTCAACTGAAAAGTATTCCTTACCAACAGCTTCCAATCCCCAACATTGGGACTTTTTATTCTTTACTTTTGGTATCTAAAATAAACATTAAAATGCATTGTTTAAAACAGCAATAATTAAACTATACGAAAATCTCCACACCCTAATTTCACTGAATAAATCTGGAGCTGAATATGTAGAGCGATATTGCAACATCATTCAGCGCATTCTAGTTTTGATTTTCTTTTCTTTCTTCACGTCTGAGTTTCCTGACTGAACACTATGTCCTCCTTTGATGTCAACAACTCAAGACTTCTTACTCAGTAGACGCACATACTCTTAAAGCAATTCCCCAGCACAAATAGCGGCCGAACCTTCAAAGTCTAATGATGACCTAGAAATTCCATTCCCAATTCCCTTTGCAGCTCATTTCCCTTTGCGTGGGAGGACTTCCCATTTGAACAAAGTAGACATGATTAAGTATTAGAAAATTTAAATAATGATAAACAATAATTTGTAATAATAGTCAATGTTATACAAGCAGCATCTCTAAATCTGCCAACTCCACAAGAAATGTTTGCGAAGTGAACTGAATTGTTTTAGTTGTGTTCTTCACAAGGATAGATACATACACACCACACAACCACACATATGTACATTATTCATTTGTTCGTTCGCTCGTTCATTCGTTCGTTCATTCATTCATTCGTTCACTCGTCTATTTATTTAATTATTTATTTATTTATTCATTCATTTATGCATTTGTATTTATTTATTCACTCATTCGTTCATTATTCATTCATGCATTATTCATGCATTACTCATTCATTATTCATTCATTATTCATTCATTATTCATTCATCATTCATCCATCATTCATCATTCATTCATTTAGTTATTTATTTATTTTAAGGAGTCTACAGGACGTATGCTTACAAGGAAAGTTTGGTAATAAATTTTGGGTGGAATACAATTCCTCATCTATCTACTACGGACATGAAAAGTAAAAACAAACATATCTATTCGTATCTCTCGTACATTTGGTACTAGGGAGCTATGCTTTACATCATTTATACAAACATTTTCATGTGTTGCAGATTAATGTGCAGAATAGTACAACCCTACAACGCTCAACTTTTTTTCTTCAGATTTCACAATTATAATTTCTGAAAACCTCGGAACATCTCTTTTCATCATGTTTCAAAAATTATAAAGTAGTGTTTCATTGAAGTGACAAAATGGAATTACAGAAACATTAAAGCTCTATAGGGTAATAACTTTTGATAATAGGGAATAGGTAGCGAATCAACAAAGAGGAACTTTGTTTATTTTTCTAGAACATAATGCTTACATTAAGTAAACAAGAGGAAGCACTGCATTTTCAAAAGAATTTTGATTTCGAGATTTCACCAGTAATACAATTTTGGAACTCTCTGAATAAAAAAAGGAAAGAATATTTGGAAACGAGGTCTGTGCATGTGTATCTCTTGTAGGTGTGAGTACGCTCTCGCACATCCCTATGTTTTTAAAGACCTACAACCAGCGTCTTTCAAGAATACGACATGAACATTTTTACATTGACTTTCTTTAAATTTTGATTTTCCAATAAGATTTTGATTAAAATATCACATGTTTAAGATATTCATACACAAAAAGGAAGTGCTTAAGCCATTCGTTTTCTCTGCTCATGTCCGATTGTCTCACATGCAGTTAACAGTTTATCACATCAGTAAAATTAAACTCCTAACAGTTTGAATCAGAGTTCTTCATTTTAATTCTGTCCATTTGAGGATGCGGAACACAATGAATGCATCGGAATGGAATATCAGAGATTCGTGTTTCGGATGCTAGTTGTGCCCTGAATAGTACTTACACTTAAAAAACACTGACTCAAATTTCCAGGTTTAGGCATTAACTCTTCACGAACAGGTTTGAAATTTTAAGTTTTACCAATTTCTCTGCAATGTATCATTTATATATAGCTTCTACAAACAGGTCTTATTTTCTTGTCTACTTAATTTTGAGACAAAGCTTTTTAGGAATATTTCATTACACATTTCGTTTCAGGTACAAGGAGAGAAAACCGAATTAGATGTTTTAAAAGAGGTCATTATATATTGGCCTTGAAATTCCATACCCTTTCTGCGGCACTGGAGAAACAGTTGAATAGCGACGGCTCTTTAAAGGAAATATGAGTTCATTTTATATGCATTTCTCAATCTACCTCCCATAAACTGTTACAAAAATTCATTCATTTAGTAAATCACGACAAACCGTCATTACAATTTGTTTGCAGGTATAAGTTAAGCTAAACGGATAGTTTTAAAAAGCGGATCACTATGTATTCTTTATAAAATTCGATCGTTATTGCATGATCACGAGATGACGACACGCATAGTGGTTTACAAATTTAAATTTAATATTTAATATTTTGAAATTCAAAACGATAATAAAGAAACGGTCATTTGATATAATTGTACATTTTAGGAGTTCTACAATTTTCTGCAATAAAATTGTGTCTGTTTCTTACGGTTTACAACTTACAAAAACCAAGTCGAATGACGAGGACTCCATAATGTATTTCCCCAAAAATAAGATATACACGAGTATATATAGCCATTAAAACGCGTTAAATGTGTGATATTTTAATCAAAACATTATCATTTTTGTGAACATAAAGAAATTCAACATTATCCAGTTACTATGGGGGGAAACATTTTTTTGGACATCTTTGTGCCGCTTAATATTTTGATTTTATTTGCATTCACATACACAACCGTGCAAGTGCACGTTTTTCTGAAGAAAAAAAAAATCTTTTCATATAGGGATCCTCCAAACGTATATATCTGGTAGAAGTTATGCGTGAACTTCAATACTTCCTCTACTTACCAATAGTAAGTTAAATATACGGTCCAGTAAAAAGTACTTAGTTCACAAATCTACTAAAGTAATTCAGCGATTATCAATATTTCAAACACAACAAATAAATGCAAAAACGTGTTTAAGTTTAAAACAATCGACAGTAGAAATCAGTTGCCAGGTGCACAGTAATAAGTAACATTTAAAATGGTTCTAAATTGTGGTTTTATACTTACGTTCTCAGATAGAAGAAGATACCATGAAGCCATTGTTTGCGTTTGGTCCCAAAACAAATTTGTGTATTCATTTTGTAATGTGGTTTAGTACTTTTTTTTAAATAAGGAAAATGTTAAAAATGCTATACTGTTAATATAGTGTGTAAAAGTGAAATCGTGAGTATAAGAGAAATAAGAAATATATATATATGGTTCTTTTAGGCCTTTAGGAAAAACCCATATGACCATCGAAGAATATACATATAGTTGGCAATGAATAAACAGTGTATATAAAAAGTACGGTTTCTACGGGGACGATTGGACTTCCATTAGACGCTTGGGAGATGTAAAATTTGTATCTGTGAAAGTCGAGAAGTCGAGTGTTAAAAAGTTATTGCAAAATAATGTGTGACTTAAATTTATAATTAGTATTCTTTAATTAAAGAATCATCTATAAAGAAGCTTTAGTATTGCTTTTAAGTAATTGAGAAGTAAAATATTGAATCCATCCGAGATCGCGACGCGGAGATAAGATCTCTTGTTTACCGACTAGTTGGAAGCTGGGAGAAGAAAATTAAATTATTTATTAATCCGTTATATTTGCCAAAAATAATCTTCACACAAAATCATCCAAATACAAAGTTATTATTTACAAATTGGTGTCCCACCACGCAGCAAACTTTAACTTATTACAAATTTGATTACTTCGATTAGCTTCTTCCTCACTCCATTCACTTGATTACATGTTTCTTACCTCATCCCTAAGTTTGGACGTTAGATTTAGTCTGCAATCTTACTATACTGGGTACAAAATATCAACGTTTACACTAATCACCAACAGAATCTCGTAACATAGAATATTTTAGACCCGCTCTTCAATTCATACCAAATATAACTGCCCACCTACTTTCGTTTGTTGGTATTTGTTTCAAGCCAATCATAGGAAAATAACCCCTAAATGTAGTTATACTCGTATGTTAAAGTATACATGAAAATATTATAGAAGAAAAATCGCTACTGCTACCCAGGGGAAATTCCCAACTTCCTGCACTCAACTCCATGTCTTGTACTCTATGTAAGTGAAATCAATGGTTTGATATTTCAATCCGCTTCTGAAGCATCTTACTCATATTCCTATCCCAGGAATAGTGCATAAAGAAAGATTTTCATGGTAATGTAATCTTCCTTTCAATAATTTCCTTTGTGTAAATTAATAAAGGTTATTAAACACACTATGTACAGAATTAAAGGGTATATGACTATTCATAATTGGTACCATAGTAATTGTAATTAATTTCTAATAATGGGTACATACTGTGACAAAAGACGAAAGCTTCACGTCAATTTTTTTTATTTTTCACCAAGTTCGTTAGCATAATGCTAACTTACCGATTCTGAACAAAATTCTTATTTTCACACTTAAACTACTTCGCTATCTAATCCAAAGTTCGCCGGTTCCTCACCACTGAGTGGCACTTACTACTTATGGACTGCTTTCTGAACCTTTCCACGGCCTACCGATTCCTCACCACGGAGCTTGGGACATACCACAATTCTGATAACTGATTCACGTCGCCAACTCCTCTCCATGAAGCAGCACTCGCCGGCTGACGCTCGAAACTCGAATCTCACACAAACTCTAAAATTCTCACTGCAGTACTATCCTCCGGGTCTTGCATCGGCTTTATAAACCTGTCGAGCGCAACAATATGCTTCTGGTGATGGATTCTTCTCGAATTACCTTCTAGAACGCATTGAGAAGGTCTCGATCGGTGTCTGCACATTAACACCATAGCCAACACCTGGCCGCTTAGCATCAGCTACTGTCGAAGGAAGGTGGGTTTCTACGTCTCCTCCCATTGGCACAGCAATACGGCTCAATTGCCCGACACGACTTCTACTTCATACAGTGAGATCCGCAATCCCAATATAGCAACACTAAAATTTGTTAATTAACCTTCACCAGTCTTTTGATATTGTACTGAGTGACTGAATATTGCTTGTGCATTTCACTAGGTGGTACTTGAAGCATAGTTGATCATAAAGCTTTCATCTATAGTCATTCTTGGGATTCTGGTGCGTCATATTCCAGAATATCTTTCCCGAAAACCATGCGCGGTGAAGCGTGTATATGGCTGGCGAAGTAGAGAGTTGGGATCTTTGCAAACATCCGCTTCCATTACTTCTGGTTCTGTTATATCCGTTATATCGGGATTTCATTATCTTTGTTTTGTCTCTTTGACGGCGTCTTCTTATACTTGGGTCATTCCTCATAGCAACTGATTGATAAAACCGTTCACTTATACCTACAGGGAGTACGCGAAAGTCTTCAGCGGATAATACGGGCGAGACGAGGTCGTTATGGAGCGAAGTAACCAGCAGCATTCTATATAGATGCGTAATTCCCAAGCATTATGCTCATAAATTTTCGTTAGTCTCTAACATATACACAATTATTTTTTGTTTAGTTTCTCAAACGTTGTCCTTCAGCTTTCACACATTTTGCCCTTACCTTTATATGTCCTTGTCTTTATATGTTCTTACCTTATATGTTCTTACCTTTTGTCCTTACCTTTACAAATACATGTACAGGATGTTAATGAACTACACTGAAATATTTTCAGAGCAAGTGGAGATATCTTAAACAAGTAATTTGAGATAGGAACTTGTAGCCTGTTGGTTCAAATGTCGGTAGAAGTTACGACTATAAGTTTCTAAAGTGCTAGTACGCCACTGCTAATGATGATACCACTTGATTCCACAACACACGATAACGCAGTGACCTATCGGAATACTCCCTCTGGAGTAATGGCTATGACTAGTTTTCAAGTGAAAGGTAAATGAGTACGAGTCTCCTTCACTGTTTTGTTCTGTTTTATTTTGGTTTGTTGTCTTAGTATGTTGTCTAAGATTTTAAGGGGGTACAGAAGTGCAGTTTTAGTCATTTTCGTGAAAAAATTAAATATTTGTTGGAAAATATGCACCACAATTCAGTTAAATTGTTTACAAAGTTTCATGCCCGTAGGGCAAACGCAACACCTGTTTTGGACGCCATTTTTAAAACTCCATGCTGGTTAAATGCCTCTTCATGCTTTAAATGGCACGCCCACATGCAAGGCAACTAGAATACTCAGGTAGGCCATTCCGGAGAGTCGCGCTGCCATTGGCTAACGCGCATGACGTCACTGAGAATACAGTTCAACCGCTAGAGTTAAACACTAGCCCCTCAGTATGTGTTATTTAAGCTCTGCTACGTGTAAAATCGGAAGGAATAAACATCCACTTGTGTATTATAATGAAGGTTCTTTCTAGCAGTTGTATTAAGAGTTTAAAACATGTTACTATTCATATGTACTTAATCAGTGTAGCTCAAGAAAATGACGAAGCAACCCATTGAAGATTTTTCTTTGCTGCAAGTTTCCTGATCATTTCTGCCTTCGCTCTTTTGTTTAAGTGCCTAATTCTAATGAAGGTTCTTGTCCTCACATTAAGAGAGATCACTTTGTGATGAATTTCGGGAAACTTGGAACTTATTATAGAAATTAAGTTTTGCATCACTCCATTACACTTCGCAGCACTTTGTCCATGGAAGCTACAAAATATTACTTCTGTACCTTGTTCTGCCGTTTCAAAACACTGTTTTCTTTCTTCAGGGCTTGCATCCGAGTCTTTAGTCTAATTATTTCCTCTTCAGCAATAACAGAGTGGTCAGGAGCTACCTCCGTGCTGGTCGACGGGTCAATTTTTTTTTTTTTTTTTTTTTTTTTTGGGGAGATAAACATACTATAGTAGACAGCGCCCTCTTTCGCACGGTTTTAACTTCGCACCGGCGATCTCTTGCTGATATTGCCTATTAATAAAAACAGTTTTATTATTATTATTATTATTATTATTATTATTATTATTATTATTATTATTATTATTATTATTATTATTATTATTATTATTATTATTATTATTATTATTATTATTATTATTATTATTATTATTATTATTATTATTATTATTATTATTATTATTATTATTATTATTATTATTATTATTATTATTATTATTATTATTATTATTATTATTATTATTATTATTATTATTATTATTATTATTATTATTATTATTATTATTATTATTATTATTATTATTATTATTATTATTATTATTCCACGCATCAAACTTTTCTTATAAAAAAGGACGAATAAACTCAGTGTACACATAGAAACAAATACATAAATGGAATGTGTAACTGATAATTACCTGCAAAATGGTTTTGCTGGTACTTGCTACTACCGCCTCAAATACATCCCCATGCCAATTAGGAATTTTCTATGACGGTACAGCGTCGCCCTTTAATTTTCTTTTCAGCGGCAAACCTAACAGCTCGTTTTTTAAATCCCGTTCATAGTTTTCGGGCAGGAAGTGATCGGAACAAATCCTTGCATTATTCACATTAACCGGATCAGCCCTTTTACAGCGTAAAACCCACTTGCGCTGTAGTTCTCGATCTTTAGGCAAACAATGGAAAATCACATTCATAGTTTTATACGAAGCATGTTTGCTTTCAGCAACAGCGCAATGGTTTTCATAATGTTACGACAAAAGCCACAGACAATAACTACAATAGCTCATAAGCAACTGCATCTCGTTTATTTCATCAGAAGGATTGTGGAATTTGCATGCATCAGCGCCTTATCTTATCTTATAATGTGCAATCATAATGTTGCATTACGCACATTTACGTGTAAGCGCTCTTGCGTTGTATTCTCAGTGACGTCACGTCCCTCAGTCAGCAGTGACAGTGTTTTGCGCGGGAAGGCGGGAATGGCCTGCCCTGGCCCACATGATTGAATGCAGAGAACTTACGAACGATTTGATTTTAAAATACGCGTTAAAATGGCATTAAGCCACCGTAGCCTATTTTAACAAGCTTTCATATGAATCCTCTAGATGGCAGTGATTTTTCCGGATGATTTTAATCGTTTCCTGTGTAATGGTGTGTAATGTTTTTCTGTTGTTCTAGTGTTTTAGTAGTGATACTTGCCGTTTAAAGTTATTATTCTTAAGTTTTCTCCTGTTTGTATTATATTACACTCAAGTGTCCATTTGAGCCTAAAATTACACCGTAAGTTGTGATATAAATTTATTTCAGTAAACCTACCTAGAACAATTATGTATTGTGAAATTACAGAGGTTAGGGTACCTATATTCATTTATATTGCACTGCATTATTTTAATGTTTTAGAATGCCAGAGATAAAGTGTGGTAGAGCCGTTTTGTGTAAATTAATGAATAAGAGCAGAAGGGGGAAGACAGATACTTCAGTTGAAGTAAATCAGGAAGTAACTGAGCCTGTAGCAATGTAAAAGAAAAACATAAGCCTTTCTGAATTGGAGGTTCCATGCAGTAGGTATGTACCAGAGGATATAGGTGAGAGCAAATATATTATTTTAGATTTTGGTCAGTTGAAAGAACTAATAAAAGATTTAGCATGCCTGCATTGTTTTCACAAACACTAAACTTGAAGATGCTTCACACCTCTGGTTTTGCTTCTTAATTAGCGGTGGAGTGTGAAAATAGACTGCTATTTCAGTAAATACATCTAAAACCTAAAGCTCAAGAGGCTACTAGGAGGGAAGAAAGTGTCACTTACTCTGCTGGAGCTTTCTAATGTAAGGAAATTTTATATCTTTTTATGTAAACTGCATGCAAAACTTTAAAGCCATTTTTCTCAAGTTCAGTTTTTTCTTATTTTTCCATATTCAAAATCTATCTTCTACCACAACATTGCAGCTAGCGCTCTGAAAATTGTACACGATACACTTCAGAACTTGTGCAACAAATTGATTTATGGAAATTTTGATATTGGTCATAGTTTAATTTTTAAAAGGTAGTTACTATGAAACAAAGCTCTGATATTTGGAGTTGTTTTTCTTTCACCTTGACATATAAAATATTTTTTTAAAAAAATAACTATGCAGAATTTCAGAAATCCGATCCTTTAAATTGTTATCAAGGTATTAGGGAATTTAACTATATCAAAATGAGATTTATTGAGCAATATCTGTCAAAAAAGATAGATTTTGATTTTATTTAATAAAATTGTATAAATTAATTCATATCTCAAGAATGCACTTACATATTGGAATGAAAACTGGTACACACACTTCTTTAGTTACCAGTAATATCTGGACAAAAAACTGAGGCTCTAACTTTAGTAGTTTAGAAAATCACTTTTAGCACTTCGGTCTCCCCTTAATTCTTGTATAAATATATGTATTTTATGGAGTAATTGTCAGTTAAATTAATTACGATTCTTTCTAACAAAGGTTGAATCTTACTTAATACGTTCACATGCTGTACGACTAAATGAGAGATGGTTTAAGGGATGAACGAACTATATAAAAAGTAAATGCAACTTTTCGCGTCAGATTTATAAGAAATGGCGACCTGCATTTGCAATGCAAAGTTAACAGCGGCAAAGCAGCCACCGTCATACTCTGTCCAAAATTACTTGTGTGTGTCATAGAACTTCGCATGCTGCTATTATTCAAGCAGTACGGGGGACGGGGAGTTAACTACATGACAGGAACTGGACCAATAACCATTGGAACACCAGTTTTCGGCGTTACGGATTGGGTCACCAGAACAGTCACAGAAACACCACTAGAGTCGGCTACACGATGCAAGGATGCAAGAATGCTGTTCAGTGTCGCACTGGTAGGTGATTAGTTTAAGATTTGAGATATCTTTGAATCATTAAATCTTGAGAACACCAATAACCATCTGCTAAGAATCGATATTTGTATATACGTGAAGCAGTTTTAAACACATTCTAATTCAATAATTTCATCCACCTTGTATAAATACCAACCTATCAGCATCAAATGACAATTAGGTTTAACACAATTAACTGCGCTATATTTAGCCGAAGGCCATGAATTTGCCTATCTCGACTTGTTAATGTTAGTCACGTCTACAATCGCTCAAATTATTTCGGTGCAGTAAATGTATATGTCTGAGAGGATGGTAAACATCTTGCTGAGAAGTAGCCGCTATGGAGCTCTCACTATCGCGGACGCTTTTGTTACATTATTCTCGCAAAAGCTTTTCTAAATAACATTTCTACAATTGAAAAGAGTATAAGATGCTCGTGACAATCTTGGTATTTTCCTAGGAAAACGCAATATCCACAGTTTTATTCATTTTCTGGTAGTGAAGCAGGTATTCGTGCTCTCCACTCCTTTTTTCCATCGAGCAATTTAGAGCGAATGGAAAACAGTTGAGAAGCACTAGAAGTCGCATTATTGATTTCCAGATAACAGCATGGTTTGCATTGCAAGCGATTCTCCCATTATAAGTGCACTTAAGGAGAAACTCATTACCGCATTAATGAGAACGTTGGCAATGTTGAGTCGGCATTAATTTTCAACTAACGTTTTGTTTCGCTACGACGCCTAGCAAATCAGCAATGGTAATAATGGTCTGCTTTTACAATGATAAAAAGGGTAGGTATCTCGTACTCTCTTACTGATTACAACTAACGGCCCTTGCGTTCCTAATTTGTGTGAACAACTTTCGTCGCAGTTGCTTTCAACTTGAAGTCTTCGTGCTATATGTTGGTATACAATAGAATATTGATATGTTTTTATTTTGTTTCCACCTACATAGAGTAAGTAAGAGGAACTGTTGTCTTCCACTCATAAATACGATGTCGAGATTTTATCGGAAATACACATTTATAAAACTTCTGAATATAATAAAGGAAAGGAAGTTTAGAAAAAGAGCCGTGTATTTCTATGTTCTATTTTTTTGTGAGTGTGTCTATGAATAGGGGAACACAAAAACTATAAATGGGTACATATCAGACTTTCTCGGTAGTCCATACCGATACCCAGTACCCCGATACTCGATCCGTCATTTCTGCTTCTAGTTTAAAACAATGTTGGTAGAATTGTGTGGTGCCTATTAAATTAATTAGGTCCACATATTTAATGAGACAAAATTTTAAAGCGTCAGTGTACATATTTTTAAGTCCACGTTAGACATTTAAAAGCAAAATTCCTTTTTAGAACAGATCACGTTCATAAGCTTTTGCTTACAAATTACTTGAATTCTCACTACTTCGGGGTAAAATCTACTTCTTGTTCTGTCATCTATGAGTACTGCTGTGCTAAATAGTCTTTCAGAAAAAAACTGATGCAGGTATAATACACAAATATTTAGCGGTAAATTCTTTAGTATTGGAAATTTTGAATTTGTGTTCCAAGAATCTAGAGAAGGTGACTAATCGTGAGAATATGCAATGATTTCTTCTTTCAGTAAATTTGAAACACGATTGTTTCGTGCATAATTTTTCTGTGCAGGTACCACATTCCTGGCAATTTCTCGGGCTTTTCAGTATGTGACATCTAAAATAAAATAAAGAAGTACTTGTGAATTGATAGATTTGTAAGAATATGTGGGAGTGGAGAATAGGAGTTAAAGCTCAATCGTTGCTTGTGCCTCTTTAAACTGCCAGCAACAGACTGAACACTTTCAAAGGGAGAGTGTCATACATTTGTCACCTTCCAATTGGTTAAAATTTTCCTCTTATTAGGTGCATGTTCTTTGAAGTTTTATACTGGGGAATAATATTTTTGTGATTTTAAAACAAAATAAACATTGTAGTATACCATCAAAGTATCGAAAAAATAGAGAGATTTTTATGTATCGTTCGATATCGATACCATGCAGTGAGTATAGAAGCATCGCAAGTGTCGAGGACCCATCCCTATCAAAAACATTAAGTCGATAAATACCAGTTCGTGTTTATCTTCAGAATCCTACATGGATGAAACGCAAGAGAATTGCGCCACTTTGAACTAAATTTTACATTTTAGAGTTTTTGGTTATTTCATTTGTTCATAAATAGCTGTATTTTGTTATTAAAATATCATATTTTTACACGACAAAATGATAATCTTGAATTTTCTCAGTATAGTTTGTTAGATCTCTTCATACGGGAGGTATTTCTTGTACTTCTGTAAATTAAATCATAGGACATAAGAACGTACACAAAAAGAAGCTCTCTTTACACACACAAACACACACACACACACACACACACACACACACACACACACACACACACACATTTCAACTAAATTTAGGTGAAATCAATAATTTCCGAAACATTTGGTTATAGCAATTGGTTATGATTTCCAGCACACTGTCATCTTTGTGCACTATCGTTTATCTGTTACATGATACACAAGAAAAGAATATGGAACTTCTATATTGGCATATAATGACCTGCTCCGACTTACAATGAGAATTGCAGTAAATCTATTTCTGTAGAGGTTTATCTTCATTGATGTGAAATAAACAGAAAAATATGCTTTCGTAAGAACAGTTTATAAAGTTAAACGTTAAGAGTGTGACAAAAAACACAAAATACGAGATCAGATGAAGATTAGCTCAAATGTCTTTATTGTTAATAGTTAGCACAATGCTAACGTAAAATAATTTTCTCTGTTACACAAATATATAGCTTCAATGCGCTTCTTTAATGTTTCTTTATGTCTCTTTGGCACGCACCTACTTCTGCTGCTAATCGAGCAGAATAATCGAGCTTGGATTAACAGTGCGGCTATATAGATGGCAGATTGACGACATGTATAGAGTCGGAAATAAAGAAGGAAACCCAAGGCCAATTCCAGTTAAAATGACGTACTAGACGGTTTACCTGTCACACGGAGCAGCACGCCAACTCTGAATACAACTCAGATTCATTCGTGAAGTCTCCACTGTCAGTTCCACTGCCTGCTGACTCCTCACCACGGAGTGTGGAACGTACCGCACTTCTCTACGCTGCTCTCTCTACTCGCAGAACTCGACTGATTCGTGAACTGCTTTACCGCGCCGACTCCTCACCATGAAGCCCCACTCGTTGTCTGACAATCGAAACGCGAAATGCACACGAAATCTAAAATACTACCATTACCTCGCATCGTCTTTTGTATAGACCTGACGCGGCAGCAAGAGACTTCTCGAATTATATATTAGAACACTCTCGAATGGTATTTGTGCGGTAATAATACGACTCTTTGTGACGTCAGCCAGTGTCTCACCACGACAGAGTTGCTTCCGCCTTATTAACGTTAGCTAGTGCTGTCCTTCGCGCCATCGCTGTAACAGCAGGCAGAGAAAGTAATTTTAATATTACTTATCAGATTATTTTATTTGACATTACTTTAATATACTAGAGAAGACTTTCCATGATTCTGAAATAAACTCGGAACCTAACGAGTCAAATTACGTGATTCTTATTTATATAAGGGTATAAGCAAATTCCCAAAGATTGGTGCAATGAACTTTTGAACTCAACCCCTTTGCATGAGTGGGTCGTCCATAAAAAAAACAAGGTGTTATGAACGTATACTGATTAAAATAAGATTTTGTTCATAAGAGCTGTTTGCAATAACTGTGTTTTGAATTCTAAAGAGCAGCATTAGGCTAGCTTTATAGAAGTCTAGGATTGAAATGAGCAACTTTCTGATGAAAAGTGCATTGGTAGTAACGAACGCTGAAATGAATACCTCTGTATTTCCTTTCATTTCAATTTCTCCGTTTTAGGATTCTGTGGTAAGGTGTAGTGAAAGGTGATTTGTGACTTCATCTAAGAAGTAGTATACATTTGCTCCAATCATAATGACTGTTTAATGAACATGCTAATGAAACTTGCCGAACCTGTCCGTGTAGATGAGAGGATTATGACGTATGTTCGGAAACTTAAGAGCCCCAGATCTGTCTGCCTGTATACTTAGAGTAGTCTTGTTTACCCGAAGTTATAAAGGTGTAATACTGGACTAACGTATCCTCTCAGGAATATTGTCAAGTGAAACCACTGTTTTATAGGCGTGGGTCAAATTTTATGAACTGTGAAGTTTTTACCGATAACCATTAATCACCGAAGCTGATAGTTAAACTTCTCGAGTAACAAGCATTCATTTGGCAGGAAATCCATGATTTTACCAAATGATTATAGTCTCTTTGTGGATTTATTATGGATGAGATCAAGTCTGTAACATTAATGTAAAATTCAAAACTTTGTTGAAAATCGTTCATTTGTTCACAAATAATCTTTCAGATAACAGTGAAGAACTACCATTTGTAATAGGTATACCGTTCTCTTATTCATACGCGCAATCAACTGTGAAAACCTCACAAATGAAAGAGCATTTATAACAGAGCTTGAGAGCTTGTATCACAAATATTGGCAATCAAAATCTATGTGAGTGTGTGATTGAACTGCGCATATAGCAGAGCAGGAAACATTATTATTTCCTCTGTCACATAGATACATAGCAGATCGGAAGGTATTGCATTTCACTTAAACATTCATATAGAGATTTAATATAAAATACATGTTTTAGGGTCACCTGAATTAAAGGCACGTTGTTAGAAAAGTATATATCTGTGTGTGTGTGTGTGTGTGTGTGTGTGTGTGTGTGTGTGTGTGTGTGTGTGTGTGTGTGTGTGTGTGTGTGTGTGTGTGTGTGTGTGTGTGTGTGTGTGTGTGTGTGTGTGTGTGTGTGTGTGTGTGTGTGTGTGTGTGTGTGTGTGTGTGTGTGTGTGTGTGTGTGTGTGTGTGTGTGTGTGTGTGTGTGTGTGTGTGTGTGTGTGTGTGTGTGTGTGTGTGTGTGTGTGTGTGTGTGTGTGTGTGTGTGTGTGTGTGTGTGTGTGTGTGTGTGTGTGTGTGTGTGTGTGTGTGTGTGTGTGTGTGTGTGTGTGTGTGTGTGTGTGTGTGTGTGTGTGTGTGTGTGTGTGTGTGTGTGTGTGTGTGTGTGTGTGTGTGTGTGTGTGTGTGTGTGTGTGTGTGTGTGTGTGTGTGTGTGTGTGTGTGTGTGTGTGAACGACATAAATCAAATACAAAAAGTTGGATTGAAAACTCGATATTTAAGTTTCCATCTCCCAAGGAGGCAACATAAGGATATTCAAGGAAATCGGCCACCTCAAACTGCGCATTTCATGCAAAAAATTTGCAAACTGTTGACGTTCTCAAAATGTTTCCACCGATGATGATTAGAATGTATTATATTTAATCTATTTTCATGACGAATGAAGCACGTTTCTCGAATGTTCTGAGAATTGTCTTGGGGGTCCTCTTCGTTCTCGACGATCTTTGCGTAACTGGTGATGCAGGCACCTAGTACACAAAAAGTATACATCTCCTAAGTAAACAATTTGTATAAAATTCATATTTTTGAATGCATAGGAAAAAAGAAGGAATTTTAAAACTATCACAAAGCGATCATCTGTTAGAAGATTGATTAAGGCCTACCGCATTCTCCTATTTCCATTGTACCTACAAGGATATAAATAATAAAATCATTTCCACAAATGCTCATTTGATTGACGTGGAGTAGTTTTTTTAAGAAATAATAGGTTTAGGAATGACTATAAAACGTTTTGTGAATGCAACACATCATATACGAGGGCTATCCAGAAAGTAGATTACGTTTTGGAATAAAAAGTAAACAAAGTATAGGAAACAAATTTTATTATATACAGATGAAAGCCACACTCAAATACTACTTTTCGACATAGTCACCATTCAAATTAAGGCATTTATCGTAGCGATGTACGAGCTTGGAAATTCCTTCGTCGAAAAATTCGGCCGCCTGTGCCTTCAACCACTTCGTTACCTCTTCTTGCAGCTGTGCGTCGTCATCAAAACGCTGCATAGCCAGCCACTTCTTCATTGCTGGGAATAGGTGGAAGTCGCTCGGTGCCAGGTCGGGACTGTACGGCGGATGAGGAAACAACTCCCACTTAAAAGATTCAAGAACTTCACGAGTGACATTTGCCGTGTGGGGCCGGGCGTTGTCGTGAATCAACAAGATCTTAGAGCTCAACATTCCTCTGCGCTTGTTTTGAATGGCTCTTCTGAGTTTTTGGAGAGTTTGGCAATACCTTTGAGAGTTTACTGTAGTGCCTCTTTCCAGGAAGTCCACCAAAATCAGACCTTTTCTGTCCCAAAAAACAGTCGCCATCATCTTCCTTGCCGACATTGTTTGCATGCATTTCTTGGGTTTTTGGGGAGAACTTGTGTGCCCCCACTGCATTGATTGCAATTTCGTTTCACAGTTCACGTGTTTCACCCATGTTTCGTCACTTGTAACGATGCGATCGAGTAAAGAGTCACCATCCTTATGGTAAACGTCCAAAAAGTTCAACGCTGCAGCCATTCGCTGATTTTTGTGGTCCTCTGTCAAGATTTTTGGAATCCATCTTGCACAAAACTTGTGGTAACCAAGCTTTTCGCTGATGATTTCGTGCAACAAACTTCGCGAAATTTGTGGAAAACTCAAAGAAAGTTCCGTTATTGTGAACCTTCGATTTTCACGGACTTTAGCATCGACTTTTTCGACAAGTTCGGCAGTCACTATGCTGGGTCTCCCACTTCGATCTTCGTCGTGAACATTGGTTCGGCCATTTTTAAATCTGATGACCCACTGACGCACTCCACCTTCAGTGATAATGTTGTCCCCATACACTTCACAAAGCTGCCGATAGATTTCTATCGGTTTACAGTTTTTTGCAGTCAGAAACCTTATTACTGCACGCACCTCGCGGGATTTTTAATTAACGCAGACATTTCAAACCGTCACAGTATCTGAACGGAGCACAGCACGAACCTCTCACTAGCACGGCTAGATGCCGACTGAGCTGCGCAACGCCCTGACCCCAAGATGGCCGCGCTAGCCCCGCCCCTAGCAGAAACAGACGAAAACGTAATCTACTTTCTGGATAGCCCTCGTATTTCTTATATTCTATTGGTTTGTTATGCATAGCTGGTGTTATTAGCAAATGTCCTACTGCCGCCATGGATGCACTTATAGGCCTAAAGCCTCTGCATATTGAGGTTGAAAGAATGGCCCTAAGCAGTGACTTTCAGCTGCAAAGAAGTGTGGTAGTTAAAGCCGGTGACCTATTATGTCACATAGAAATTCTCCGGGAAATCAA
>CM060951.1:80622356-80648781 GCA_030765055.1 Mantis religiosa
AACCAGGAATTAATCACAAAATACTTGAAACCATTTTGCAAATATATTCATTCAATTAAATTATAAAAAGTAGTTAACTTTAAATGCAATATATTTATAAATACACTAATAGAATTAGAGAGAGATAAGACTATAAAACAATACATTGCAAGAAAATAGGCTAGTAAAATAGAGAAAGGAACTACCAATATATAGGATCGGAAAAGCTCAAAGGTGTATATATCAAAAATAAATTAGCAACAAGTCTGTTAAGCTTATACATTTAAAATTGAATCTGTAAATTGTAATGTATAATTATGTATTGTAATGCATGTAATATTACCATGTAATGGGGCATGCAGTTGATACCAATAAAGAGAAAACACACACACACACAACACACACAACACACACATAAAACACACAAAAAACACACACAACACACACAACACACACAACACACACACAACACACTCACAACACACAATACACACAACACACAGAACACACACACAACACACACAACACACATACAACACAAACACACAACACACATACAACACAAACACACAACACACATACAACACAAACACACAACACACACACACAACACACACACAACACACACACAACATACACACAACACACACACAACATACACAACACACACACAACACACACAACACACACACAACACACACACACAACACACACAACACACACACAACACACACAACACACACACAACACACTCACAACACACAACACACACAACACACAGAACACACACACAACACACACAACACACACACAACACACAAACACACAACACACACACAACACACACAACACACACACACAACACACAACACACACAACACACACAACACACACAACACACACAACACACACAACAAACACAACACACAGAACACACACACACAACACAAACACAACACGCACCACACACACAACACACACACAACACACACACAACACACACAACACACACAACACACACAACACACACACAACACACAACACACACAACACACACACAACACACAACACACACAACACACACACAACACACACAACACACACACAACACACACAACGCACACAACACACACACAACACACACACAACACACACAACACACAACACACACACAACACACACAACACACACAACACACACAACACACACAACACACACACAACACACACACACAACACACACAACACACACACAACACACACAACACACACAACACATACAACACACACACAACACACACACAACACACACACAACACACACACAACACACACAACACACACAACACACACACAACACACACAACACACACAACACACACAACACACACAACACACACAACACACACACAACACACACACAACACACACAACACACACACAACACACTCACAACACACAACACACACAACACACAACACACACAACACACAACACACAACACACACAACACACACCACACAACACACACACACCACACACTCAACACACACACAACACACACACAACACACACAACACACTCACAACACACAACACACTCACAACACACAACACACTCACAACACACAACACACACAACACACACAAAACACACACAACACACACACAACACACACACACAACACACACAACACACACAACACACACATACAACACACACACACACACCACACTCACAACACACACAACACACAAAACACACACAACACACACAACACACACAACACACACAACACACACAACACACACACAACACACACAACACACACAACACACACACAACACACACACAACACACACACAACACACACAACACACACACAACACACACAACACACACACAACACACACACAACACACACAACACACACACAACACACACACAACACACACAACACACACACAACACACACACAACACACACAACACACACACAACACACACAACACACACACAACACACACAACACACACAACACACACAACACACACAACACACACACAACACACACACAACACACACAACACACACTACACACACACAACACACACAACACACACAACACACACACAACACACACACAACACACACAACACACACAACACACACACACACAACACACACAACACACACAACACCCACACACAACACACACACAACACACAAACAACACACACAACACACACAACACACACACAACACACACAACACACACAACACACACAACACAAACAACACACACAACACACACACAACACACACACAACACACACACAACACACACACAACACACACACAACACACACAACACAGACACAACACACACAACACACACACAATACACACAACACAGACACAACACACACAACACACACAACACGCACACAACACACACAACACACACAACACACACAACACACACACAACACACACAACAGACACACAACACACACACAACACACACAACACACACACACAACACACACAACACACACAACACACACAACACACACACAACACACACAACACACACATACACACAACACACACAACACATACAACACACACAACACACACAACACACACAACACACACACACAACACACACACAACACACACACAACACACACACAACACACACAACACACACACAACACACACAACACACACAACACACACACAACACACACACAACACACACACAACACACACAACACACACAACACACACACAACACACACACAACACACACAACACACACACAACACACACACACAACACACACACAACACACACACACAACACACACACAACACACAAACAACACACACACAACACACACACAACACACACAACACACACACACAACACACACAACACAGACACAACACACACAACACACGCAACACACACACAACACACACAACACACACAACACACACAACACACACAACACACACACACAACACACACAACACACACAACACACACAACACACACAACGCACACACAACACACACACAACACACACAACACACACACAACACACACAACACACACACAACACAGACACAACACACACAACACACACAACACACACACAACACACACAACACACACAACACACACACAACACAGACACAACACACACAACACACACACACAACACACACAACACACACACAACACACACAACACACACAACACACACAACACACACAACACACACAACACACAACACACAAACAACACACACACAACACACACAACACACACACACACAACACAGCCACAACACACACACACACATACACACACACCTAGACTTCTGCCACTTCACGAACTTTCGTTCTGCGATCGGCAATAATCATATCACAAAGTGTTTCAATGATTTTCTCTGTAACCACATTTAGTGGACTGCACACTACTCATTGAAACTGGATGTTCGTGCGCGTTTAAAATCATTCAACCAGTTAATATTTAGCTATGTCATTGACGCTAAAAGGTGTCCATAAAAAGCATATATTTTCACTTTTAGTCCTCACACAAGTTTTTCCATCCAAAAGTAGTCAGCGAATCTCTACATGATATTGCACTTTATCCAGCGTCATGTAAATAGATTGAACGATTAACTGAAATGACTGCCAATTCTAAATTGACCTATGAATCAGTATCAAATTTGTTCTGGCGACGTATAAAAATGACACTACAATATAACACCAACTTTGCCTTAACAACTCCATCTATTTTTAAACACTCGTACTCATTTAATCGTCCTTGTATATTTTGAATTCTGTTTTATGTTTCGGATAGAATAAACCGTGTTTTTGTAAAAGAAAACTGAAATATAAGCAAAATATTCATGAGGTGAATAAAATACTGTAATCTACTGTAATATATAAATTAAGGAAACGTTTTCTAGAGGCATATACTGAGAAAATTTAGAGTAAGTTATGGATTAATAACTTTAATTAACTAAAATAGTTATCTCTGTATAATATTTTAATTTGTAAATAATTTGAGCACATGTAGCTAAGATTGATTTGAAATGAATGTAATTAAATATTATTTAGAAAAATTACTTTTAGCAAACATATTGTGTTACTTTGAAACCTAAGTCGTGATATGGAGACAGATAAAATATATCAATAAAATATATAATATATTGTCAACTATATGATCATGCATTCACACACCAGCCTCGGTAGCGTACATGGTAGCGTATCTGCCTCACGTTCAAGAGGTCCCGAGTTCGAATATTGGTGAGGGTGAATTACCTGGATAAGACTTTTTCCGGGGTTTTCCCTTATCCTGAAAGACGATTGTCGGGTAAGTCTAAGATCTATGGATCCTGGGCTCATTTGAGCATCATTTACCCATTCCATTCATCGTCCACTATGACCTAACGTTGAAGTACGTTCATTCTCTCTAATCTATTGTGGTATTTTCACACTTGATTCTGCATGTGAATGAGAACCACATTCCAAGAATTCTTGAATTCTTCGACATCTGTGAGTAGTGATCTCATTCACAATGATGTCCTCATTTAAGAATGAGTGAACGATTTCACTATCAATGAGTTTTTCAACACCCAATCATATTCTCGATAAGTTTAATTTAATCTGATTTGAATTTGTGAAATGAAAAACATAGGTTATACTTCAAGTCAGTCCTGTTATTCGTGACTTTTAGTTATCAGCTTGGAAGATCCATTTTTGATAATCACAGTTCGTTAAATATCCACTCGAAACTATAAACTTTCAATTGCTGAACGAAAATATACCTGAGAGGAAGCGAAGTATCTAATACCTAATGTAGCATGCTTCTGCTTACTTAAATGCCAGTTATACTCAAGTAAAAGTTTTATTTATAATTTTGTTAGAAACTACCAGGTTCATGCCAACACCAAATGCACACAGAAAATTCTTTTTTCAAGTTTGTGCTGATATTAATATATGGCGTTTAAGGCAGTACATTTGTAGAGAAAAAAAGTACAATTATACGATTTTGTTTTCATTAACTTCAACTTTCTAATATATTCAGATTATAAAACAAACGAATCATAAAAAGGTATAATAAGTCAATTCAAAGTATATTTGAGGCCTTAATACCTTTTAATACGCTAATCCATAATGTCTTTTGTGCTAAATAATTTATTATATGTCCTAAAATGTTATTTTGAACTCAAAAACATAAAACTTTCTGTTCATACATTAGTTTATGTGAATTTCTGCACTTCGAATATGTTTTGTACTTATGCTACTGCATCAATTTGATCAACTTGAGTTATAGACGATACTTAATTACAAATGAGTTGCGTAATATTTTCTATCAACTGCAAGAGTATTTTTATATCATGTCAGATCTTCTGAAAATGTCAAATATTTAAATTAAAACCGTAGTGCGTAGAGTATTACACGAAAATAACTCAAAATACAGGAAAATAAGTGTTTAGAAAATGGACATAAAGTTTTATACTGTGTTTCAGCTCAATCGAATGGGACCTATGTATCTAAAAACCGGAAAATGTTATGAAAACAGCCAAAATGAAAATACAGCGATGGAGAAGCTTATTGAGTGCACTCTAAGGGCAAGACTTGCTCACTCCACATTTCAGTGTAAAGCGAGTTTCACACTATTATGTGTTCCAAATGGGAAGAGTTCTCGCCTGTAGCGAATCAGATGCGTTAGAGCCTTCACCGTTGACACCTCGTTATCCCCACTCTTTTATATTTCCCTCTCTCTCGCACACTTGCTAGTGTTCTTGGCGCTAACGCAAACTGAATTTTCCAAAGTTTTATAATAATTCAGTTGTTGAAATCACAATTGCAACATGGATATTTGTATATTACGCAAATGTTTTAAATATTTAGTTTAAAGTTAATTATAGTTTATGAATTACTTATTTTTCTAATCCAACGAAAATACTAGCGATGCATCCTATTGCTGTGAATGTTACTTACGTTAAAAGATAATTCGTCATTGTCTTCAACGTCTGAGTACGGCAAATTTATGATGATAGGTTCCAAAATTTAATTACGTGCTATTTCTTTCCAAAAGTCGTCTTCTTGTAGTTTATCTGATGTCCCACGCAGTTTTCCCAGTCTTGTGTTCCTTGTCAGTTTCTTCGTGAATAAGTCGTACAATGTCAGTCATTTTAAAATATTATTTCTGTTTGCAATATAATTTGAGTCCACATTAACTGTTGGATTTTTCTAGCAGTAGTAAGGGGGGTAAGGTGGATAGTATCTCATTGATCCAGCTGATGCACTTTTCCATGGAAGAGTAACTGAATAATACTTCTTAGAACTCTAGAGTAAATAGAGATTATATACGAACCATTCATAAACAAAGATATAATGGGACCAGACACGTTCTGCCAGACTAGCAGGAAGTGTATTGTTTCCTCTCAACGAATTTAACAAACACCTTGGCTTATTCAAAATACATATTTCTTTTACCACGGCATGTTAAATGTTTACGTTTCAGCTCTGAGTAATTTCAAATATACGTTCACGCATACATGCCAACCAATAATGATATTCATTACAGTGCTTACGTCGCAATGCTTTATAGTTTACGAAAACTATTTGAGCTAAAAATATGAGGTTTATACGGTTATGTTAAATACATTACTCTCTCATTCCACATGAATCAGTTTTGGCAAAATCTGAATTTTTGTTTTAGCGCAAATAGTATTTATTTGAGATTGATTAGTTTGCCGCTCGTCATACACCACATAGGGGGAATGCAATACAACACCGTAGGACTCCGATTGGTTGCTCACACAGTAGCGCTCAAGGACAAACACCTTTCCATTTGAAACACACAATAGTCCACCTCAATTATTTCTTCCAGTAGTAGCAACAATAAAATCCATGTCCTTCCTTATGTCTGTCCAGAGCATAAACATAAAGTGACTCAACATCATTTCCCCTTTCTAGTAGTTCCCTAACATGGATAGGGTGGAACGAATTCATGGAAACCTCTGTGACGATGTATACCAGGTGGCCCACGTCAGCAGTCCTTTGTTGAAGTTAGTTACTCCCGGATAACGCGGACGCCGAAAGGTTTGCCTACGCATCTCAGTTAAGGGGGCGTGATACCAACAGAGAGAAAATCTTGCTAAACGTAAAACTAGAGCTTGAAAACGAACACCTAACTAATGTAACTGGACCCACAGCTCGTCACTAGAGCACTTGTTCACAGTTATAACAGTTATCTGCTATAAGGCATATCAACACCTTACAGCTAATTTATAAACAAAACATAATGCAACAATTTGTGCTTCACAATTAGCAATGTCTAAAAGATACTGTACAACACGCTGAACCTGGAAATACCTATCGGTTTTTAAACGCATCTCTGTGCGTCTAAAATCTCCTGCAGAAGGTAGACGTTCTCCTTGGAGAACATGAATACAGCCTATGGGCCTCAGATACATTGCGTTGTATCTCTCCATAGGTCATTATCCATATCTGTGTACTCTTCGCTTGATTATATTGCACTTGCTATCTCTTTGTAAGACGTTATTCGAACTGCAAAGGGGTCACGGGTTTCAGTTCTGCCTTGGGCATGGGTGTTTATGTTTAAAAATAAAGAGTAAAACAAACGGAAACAATAAAACACTGTAAAATAATGAAAAGAAGATATATATTAAGAGTATAGAAAACTGCCAAGCGACTTTATCAGAGCGAAACTAGGAGGAAACGTACGCAGACGGCAGCTCCACTCAGTGAAGCTTCAATTGTACGTGACTTCTCCTTTGAACAACAGCGACGAGGCAACCCTTCTTGCAATAACGTATGCGGGAAACATAAAACTACATAGGAGGCTTGCGTGGGCCACCTGGTATATCGAAATACTCCAACAGCTTCTCCTTTTATTTGTTCGAAGGAAGAAATTCTGAAGGAAGAAATGCATTACCAGAATAATAGATAGAATCGTAGATCAGCCAGAGTTTTAAACTTGTTTTCGAAGCACATTGATGCTTTAAAAGAGAAGCAATTGCCTCGAAGTCACCAGATGTTTGGATGAAAATAAAATGTGGTTTTGTCGAATCTGGTAAATTTCATGACCCGAAAAGATGTCCGAGATGGAAAATAATGAGGACTACACAAAATATTAGACATTTTTATCTTCATTCTAATTGTTTTACTTTAAGTAGCTTGTTTAATTTAAGATTAATCGTAATTTAGATTGTTATACGTAATTAAGATTTTTTACTTTTTTCTATTTTTATGAGCAGCATATAAAATAGCTTACGCATTTAGAATAATGTATTTACCGATAGTATTATAAAATATAACATTCATAATTATACAAAGTGACTACATGAAAAGTAAATGAATAATAAATAAAGATCTCCGGGTAATATATTAAATTCTAACGCAGAACGCTAGCAATGAGCTTTTTCTACCATAGAATATATACTGCTTCTGTTTATACAATCTAAACAAAAGTACAAATGAAGATATTTGGTTTATTTGAGTGCATTTAACTGTTATTTAAATAATAACAGAATACAGTCATTTGTAAGGGCCGCGCCATGGCTGAGTGGTTAGACCACTTGGCTCTCACCAAGGCGACCCGGGTTCCATCCCAGGCGACCACAAAGTGACATTTGTGGTAGACAATATGATGCTGGGGCGGGTTTTCTCCGGGTCCTCTGGCTTCCCCCGCCAGCATTCCACTGAATGCTCCATCATCATCTTTCCTATCACCTCAACTCTCTCGTACTTTCACTTCCGGCGTTGGGTTTATCACTCATCCCGGAATCTCTCTGATAAAGAAACCTGTGATCCTCAGCCCGTTGCCTACGTGCGTCGAGGTTGCGCAAATCAGAAAGCCCATGTTCCACTTAAGGAAACTCAGGAATTCATTCATTCAATCATTTGTAAGACTCTATAACGGTATAAGAGTAACTTAACAAAAATTTTGGATACAAAGTTCATACTTTTTTCTATATCTTTACAACTTAAGTGTATATATGCGATCATTGTGGGTTTCGAACTTAAGCATAATTGGCTAGCGCTTAACCAAATGTGCTATCCAAGGAGACACTTTCTCGCATACGCGGCTTTTTGCGTGTGCGTGTGGTTTATATTTTCCTTATTTCTGAAGATTTAACCCTTATAGAAAGGTATTTAATATGCCCTTACTTACAATAATTAATTAAAATAAGAAGCAAATAAATTGTAATCAGTTTCGACGAGCACCAATTCATGTTAATAAAATTACAAATACAATTATTGATCAAAATATAAATTGATTAATTGGATAATATTGAAGTCCACGAGAATGTTAAAATATATTGGTATTTTTTTCAAATAAGTTACAGTTAAACTAAAATGCTCTGCAATTGCTACGAAGTACATGCAAGTGGAGGGGTGATCCAAGAATTAACGACCATTTGCATATTTCCTCTGAGCAGATCGCTATCGAGCTTCTATCTAAGGTTTAATGGTTCCCTTGACACCTTTCTTAGGTGTTGTGTAAATTCCAGTAGAAACAAGTTATTGTGCATTCCTTTTTTCCAAAATGTGTGAAACAAATTTCTGACAACTATGAAGCGAGAGGTATGGCGATTTAAAGGTTGAATGTTCAGCCTGAAAGGGTACCGTCAACCGAAGGAAATGCACAGTGCCGAGTAAAGAAAGACAGAAGTGTGTGAAATGTTTAAAAGTAAGAAAATTGCTATGAGAAGTCGACCTGAAAGCCGACACATATGATTTGAAGAATCGAGTGAGCAACAAAATCATGGTAACCCAAGACGAATTATTGATTTCCTTCCCCAAAATGTTCCGTTCTTTACTTGATGAAATTGTATCCGAACATCTTGGCTAATGAGATGCCGGTATAGGAATTTTAAAGCGTATTGATAATTGAATACTTGAATAATGGAGGTTATTATGTGGAGAAATATTCAAATCATATGGTCGTTACTTATTATGTATCCTAGTAATAACCATAAAGGCATATATATAGATACCAGGATGCCGCGCTTTTTCCCTGATGAAGACAATATTGAGCATAATGCAAACACGAGTCCATTTTATATATTTATGTTCAGTAATTGTAAATGTATGGCTTATTTAGGGTAGAGACATAGTAATGGAAATTAAGTTAAATGGTTATTTCTTTGTGTGGAATAACTGAAGCAAACAGTTTTACATAAGCAAATCAAGCGGGAAAACATATTCACTGGTTCCAAAAGCATTTAAATAAACTCATGTATCTTGGCCTAGATGCGATGTGCTGTAGTTACTACAAGTGCCTCCGTTTCACTACGTCTAACTCCTACTCATCGATTCGTACTGTTTACAAACTCCATTTGTCCAGTATCTGTATCATTTACTGGGAGGAATGGCTAAGGCATCTGAGATTCACAAGGGGAAGGTTCAGTTTCAAATCCCCTTGGACTGGCTACTCCAACCTTGAGCTTCTTAATGGTTTTCCCCAAATCGATTGGTGGGTAATTAGATACTATCAGTAATTTTATGTTATATCCTTTCCTACATCACAGTTTATAGAGCCAAGCACGTAAACGATTTTGTACGACGTATGCAGTGAGTGTGCTTTGAAGAGAGGCTGTTTTGTCCGTGGTTCGAAACATCCTGCTCGGACTTGTTTGTGCAGACAGGAGAAGAAGATTGAAAGGCTAGCTGGAGATATTCCATCTGGAAATGTGGAGTCTGACGCCATCAAATTATAAGATAAATAATCATATCCAATTTTGTATCTTAAATATCTTCAATAAAATATGAATATTAAGTATATCAAAGAATCAGAAAGTAATACGTTTTGAATTCATTACCATCATCCTACCATTAATAAAACATATTCTCTCTTCCTGGAGATGTACGATAGTACGTGCAGTGTTAAAATCTCCCAATCTCTGCTGGGACTACTTTAAATTCATAATTAATGTGTCTTGATTTCTCCATAACTTATATTGTAACACACATTATATTTCAAACTAAGATTTTATATATAACTTTCTTACATATTACCTATTCGTTCAAAGTATTGTGTTACTTCCTCTTGTACTACGATGACATTTTCCGGATAAGTTTTTAGTATACAAGTTATAAATATATAGAATTACAGAAAAAATTAAGATAGTCTTAAAAAATCACTATATGTTGGAATTATTACTTTGAATATTCTCTGCAAGATCTAAAAAGAAACGAAATAATGTGCATAACATTTTGAGATATGTATCCTGAGAAACTAAAAATTGCGACAATAACAGCCCAAGCACTAAGAATTAAACAAATCTGATTTATACATATTTTACAGACCTCAATCTTTTTATCATGATAAATCTTGAGCATTTGTTACAATCATTTTATAGAAAATAAAAATAACAACTTTTATTTTCATATAAAGGCTGGTTTGCGATGGAATTTTTTAAAGCTTGCCAAGATGCAAAGCATAAATACTAAATTTTCTAAAACTATTTATTTTAATTTCCTTGCCATTAAAACTTGTATCTATCTAATTCAGAAGAACTCCCGATACTAAATTTATTGGTAGAATGCAATAGTTCTCTATCTCATATATCTACATTGTAGAAGAACCAAGAAATATCCACTTACTTTTAAAGCTTTTGATTCCTTCTTTCAAACGCAAAAATAACATAAAAGTCTTCTCAGTAAGCTGTAAGTAAAGCTTAAGGTTATCTTTCATTCGCAAGTGTCAAGTAAATAAACTAAATTGAGCAAAAGTTGACGACTTGCAGTTCCCACAAGTTTGTGTCAGTCTGGCCCTGTTTCATTCATTCTGTATATGGCGGGAAGTGTTCTTGGGACTTCCACTTGAGTGCCTTGTATCAGACAACCCCTTTCTCAACCAAAACTCCTGGAAGAATGCCAGCTCTTGTTCCTTTTCAAACCTTCTCAAGAGTTACTCCAGGTTGCGGCAAGAGTTAGCTGTATTCACATTGTTCCAAGCATTCCATTTAATTTTTAGGCGCTTTCTCATCCCTTGCCATCTTATGAGGTCGCGTTGCTTCCGAGGAGACCTTTCTGCATATCGCAATTACGAAGATGTTGCTACAGAGAAAAGCAGGTCCTCATTACTGTCCTTTAGCTACGACACACTGAATTACAGAAAGTTATTTTAAGTTTTTCTGCGTATTTTTATAGTTGTGCAGCAGAAATGATCAAAATCCAATATACCAGAATAAGTTTCGTCTGTGGCGCGGATTCGAGAGGTCCAGGTTCGATTCCCGTGTCCGACCGACCTGACCCGGGGGTTGCCAGTAGACACTTTCGGGTACAAATGTCGGCGGGAATCTCAGCGGTGCATGGCAGGATGATATGTTCTGACTCAACCTTTCTCCTCCGGTAGGACGGTCTCCGCGACCGGTCTAGTGGACCATTTCCGGACCACAGTTGGTTGTACTGGCCTGCCGGGGAGTTTCCTCCTAGTAAACCGTAAGGATCTTGCCCTCTACATTGCCTTTGTACCTTGGGACGGTTACCCTCTGTCTTCTCTCGCCTCATCCTTCTTCCCGGAGATGCCACATTCGGGTTATAGATACAATAGATCAAGACTGGTCGCAGTATGGAATCTCCTCTGTAGCGTAATCCAACCCAATCCAATCCAACTGAAGACTTGTTTAAAGACGATAAATTTATATTTTCAGTAGATACATTACTGGAATTCTTTGTACTCTCCCCACCTACTTGGGGCTAGGTTAGAAGAGAAACTTTGATAAAGCAATGGAAAAAGTTGTGGCCTGGTGTGTGTGCCTTGCTGAAAAACAAGATAGAAGAAGAAGAAACTATAAGTGTGAAACAAGATTTTATAGGCATGTTTAAAATATCGATGGCTGTTTCGATGTTGATGAACAATACACTGATAGTAACGGAGGTTATAACCGTTAGAGAGGAAGACATTGTTGCATCATGCAGCGTTACTGAAAAAGAAAATGAAGAGCATTCATATTCATACAGTTTTGTGAACCACCTGTGGTTATGACCCACGCACAGTTAGTAACAAACAGAGAAATTGATGCTTTATTTAAAGAGTCATACCGAAACAATGACACATGAAGTTCTAATGTTAAAGCGTATGTGGGATCGCGCTGCTCGTAAGCGATAGAGTAAACTGAGACGGCAGAAACTCACTGCATTTTATAATATCGATTAGCTTGTGTACATTGCAAAGATATAGGCAACTGCAGTACATACAGTGAATGTATTTTTGGCGAAAGTGTACCGATAGTAACGTCTATACTGCATTAAAATTATTTCGATGTTTTAAATATTTTTTATCATCTTTCCGTCATTCTCTGGATAACTTGGATTTTCGTTAACCGGATCTACCCTGGTCCCAGTTGATCTGGGTAAGCTAGGTTCTACTGTATTAAGACGTTTATATCCCTTACCCTTACTAATTACAAACAGATAATTTGTAATAGACAGAAGTTCGAAATATAAATTTTATTTGTAATGGAAATGGTTATACATATGATATTTTAATCAATATCATTAGATCCATATTTGTTATGCTCCTTCAGGAACTTTAAAATGTGTCCAGATATCCGATGAAATCCTTGACATTTAATTTTTGGTTGGAATGCAATATCTTCCTACTATGCGGATGCTACAGGCTTGAGTTCAAATACCTAAACAATACAATGCTTTGGTTAGATAGTCAAACTGAAAAATTCAATGTCATGGCCGGGATGTGAACCACGGATCTCCTGGTTTCCATCCAGTCGTCCTTATGCATTGAGCTACCATAGCCAAAGTGCCGTCATGACAATAAATTCTCCGACTGACTCATATTTCCCTGGTAAACCACTAGGGGCTCTCTTATTGGAGATACACCGTTTGTGGCGGCTTGGATTTGTCATTTTGTGACATTTGACTATTGTCACCCGAACATCGGAATTCCCGAGAGAACCAGCTGGCAGGATGGGGCCAGACGGGAGGCATTTAGGCCACGCCTATCCATTTATCTTGTAGCGTTCACTGAGGGCGATGGTTGGAAAAGCATTACTAGGGACCGTACCGTCTCTTTACCCTGCCCCCGACGTCTGGAACAGTCTGGGTGATGTTTCAAGCCGCGAAGCTTCCAGCAACAGCGATCTTCTTATATAAAGGCTGCAGTGGACGAGTCAGTTCAGTTCTTGGCGAGCAGCAGTGAAGAGCGCCGGGTTAGCGAACGGACTGGAAGACTGTGTACGTGTATCAGAGGAGTTGTACGGAATTGTGAGTGTGGAGTGGACCTGTGACAGACGAACTGGTGGATTGTAATTGTGTGCGCTACTTAATTCTATGTAATCAGCAAGTGTTCCAACTGTAATTCGGTGGAAATAAAGAACATTTCGAGTTTGTGCAATTGGACTTTTAATTTAACGAACCCACGAAGTCACACTATTGTAAGTACTTGAGTCCCAGGCTTCATCATTTAGCTCTTATTATTTTAGTTAATTGATGGACATTAATCGTTCCTTCACAGTATCCATGTATAGGTTACGGTTTTGGATAGATATATGGAAAATATATGAGTCATTTGGAGAATTTAATGTCATGACGGCACGTTGGCCATGGTAGGGGAATGGGTAACAGCAACTGGACGGAAACCGGGAGATCCATGGTTCAAATCCCGGCCGTGGCGTTGAACGTTTCAGTTTGACTGCATTTTTACAAAACCTTAGCCTATACACGGCTAGTGTGAATGGACGATTAATTTCCAACAATTAACTTAAACAATGCAATGCTTCTACTTTCTGTAAGTACTTGTAACTTTGTGTGTGTGTGTGTGTGTGTGTGTGTGTGTGTGTGTGTGTGTGTGTGTGTGTGTGTGTGTGTGTGTGTGTGTGTGTGTGTGTGTGTGTGTAATTTAGTCCTCGAACGTTAAGACATCGGACGATGAATGGAATGGATGAAATGATGCTCATATGAGTCCGGTATCCATGGAGCTTAGAGTTACCCGAATTCGTCTTACAGGAAAAGGGAAAACCCCGGAAAAAGCTTATCCAGTTAGCTCACCCTGACCGAGATTCGAACTCGGGAACTCTTGAACTTGAGGCAGACATGCTACCACCACGCTACCAAGGCGGTTTTATTTGTTGCATTCACAGACATCTTTTACCTATTTTTAAACAAACTGTTCCTACATAAGCTTATTCTTCTTTGCCACTTGAGATAAGCATCTGCAAAAATAGTATTATTTCGCATTTTGTTGCAGTTACAAGAGGATTAAGGATAAGCATAAGCATAGTCATCTTTAACAAACGGATCGATATGTGATGGCTTTAAAAGTCCGTTCTTTTTGCATAAGCATGTAAAGGGGGTAATAGAGATTTTTCTCTCAGAAAAAAACGTAATAAGTATTTAAAAATTAAAATATATAACGAGGAGTGTCTAAAAATGGTCAAATACGTAAATGAAAATCTACACTTTTATTTGACTTAATAATGTGGTATAATCAGATGATATTTTTGGAGAGTAAAATTTTGCCTATGTCTTACAGTTTACCAATTATGAAAAACTTGCTCAGAACGATGAGAATTTTAAAAAAATTCGGAATATTTAAGATGGACTTTTTTTATTTACCATTTATATGACAACTTGTAAATTACAACAACAAAAATCTCATGTATCATCAGTGTTACCGCCTGTGGTGACGTATGTGATAAATAATACTACACATTTCTTCTTCTAATTTCTGTAAAGAATTACTGTAAAGTAAAAAGTTCGTGGTTATACCTTTTTGTCCGTGAATAGATAAATCAAACACGAGAAGTTAGTTACTTACCAAACTTATTTACCTAAACATTTTTGTAGCATATGTTTTAATTTGGCCCCAAAAATCAATATTATTTACATATGTATTTATTTGTTTTTTTGTTTATTTATTTGTTTGTTTGTTTATTTATTTATGTATTTATTTATGTATTTATGCATTTATTTATGTATTTATTTATTTATTCATTTATTTATTTATTTATTTACTTACTTATTTGATAGTGTTATTTAGAGTTTAAAATATTAGTGTTCAAGAAAAATCAGTCAAAGTAGAAAGTGACCGAGATTAAGAAACAATTGAAGATAAAGTTGTGATTGAACAGCTAGAAACAAAGGAAAAAGAATAATGGAAATGTGTTTAACGACGATATTAGTTAAAGTTTTAACAAATGTAATTCGAAGGTTAATTTGTTTAAATATAATTTAAACAACAAATTATGTACATTACGTAATACAGTAATGAAATGTGTCCGCAAAGATGACGTGATCCAATGAAAAAGTATCGAATTGCCATAGCAACGGCAAATCAATAATTTCGGATTAGCCTGAGTAAGTGTCACTCTATGAATGGACGTCGTCGGTTAAGAAGCAAAACCTTATCAGTTTGAGGGAGCTCAATTTCAGGTTAATATTGTGAAACAAACCGACGTTTATAGAGTTATTAATTCATGTTATAATGCGCTTTTGTTAACTTAATATTGAACTAAACTTTTGAATATTTAAAAAGAAGTTGATCGATTACTTCGTTTCATTTAGTGAATAAGTTCCAACTCCTGTCCGAGACCAAACCCTAGGTAAGGGGTATTTACGCTTCGATTGCAGCAGCCGTGGACATCCAAAGGAAACGCTCATCCTGAGACTCTGGATATGAGCGACAGCTCAGATTAAGACATTGCGCGACCCCAACCATCGCCACCATAACCAAGGACAGGACACAGCTACATCTGCTGGGGGCAGTAACATCCCAACCCAGAGAAACTGTCGCAAAAGTCGCCTTAACGTGGTATAGAATAGCATCATTTCATCCCAAATCCTGTCGCATTTTCAAGGACGCGATTGGAAGATTTTCAATAAAAGTCCTCAAAGTTAAATTACCATTTTCTTTAAAAAATTTCCAAAAAATATTTCTGAAAAATGGCTATCAAATGTAATTAAAATGCATTTTATGTATTTTTGACACAAAGTAAACGCATATTTTGAATTGTCGGGAATATTCTCTAAGGTTCTATTCATTTTGTATAATTGAATAAACTCTTACTGAAAAAATATGGAAGTTGTTAAAGCACACAATTAGGTTATTTTATATTTTACTATTTTCAAACTATTTGTAGTTATTCTTTTAATTTTCTGAATTTTGCACTTTTCTCACACTCGTCTGTGCTCGTGACCATGTTAGGAGCATGGAATTTGATAGCGACAGCTTCTCAAGAAAACAAAGTGAACTATTTTTAAGAGGCATTTTGTTACAAAATGAGTATAAACGCTTTACCCAATTTTCAAGCCAATGTTTATTTGAGAATCATAGTTTACTTAAATCTAATATTCATTTCAGTTAATATTATTGAAATCCTCAAGAACATAAATCCTAATGTTATAATGTTCGATTCTGTAGACCAAAATCGTCAATAACTTTAGAATACCTTGCATTTTAGTTAGATAATCCCAAAGGAATAAAATCGCAAATGCAGAAAGCTGGATAAATGGAATGTTGCCAGAACTAGAGATTATTTCATTGGTGAAGTTGCCCTTTGATCTGTTCATTGATTGATGAACAGTGTGGGATGTGGTGGTTCTTGAGATCAATACTATGAAGCAGAACTTGCAGTAGAAGGTATTCATTTATTAAAATCTTCATAGCCCTCTTTATGTGCTACAAGGTGGAAGGTTGTGAATTCCCATGGAGATCCTAATCATCTATGCATTAAAATGGCTGGCTTATAAAATGCATTTCAAAATATACAAAAATAGAGTCAATTTCCAAACGTTTAGTGAGCGCTCTGTAGCGTTTTTAACCAGAATAGCTCTTTATACCCTATAGAGTCCGGAAGTATAATTTAGAGAGCGAATGTAAGCAGTTTTAGAGTTAAAAAGGATAAAATCTACATTAAGGAAACCTAGTAAGTGTGTGGTAGGTTTCCATACAGCTTTAAATTATATGACATTTATCTTTTCAGCAAAAGTGAAAACTCCCAAAGAGACTTTATCAGCTTAACTCAAACAGATTCGAACTCGCGACCTTTTGAGTGTAAGACGGCCATGTTACGCCAGCACCACAGAGGCAGACATGTACTGCTGCTTGAGACAGCTACCCCAATATGATCAAGAAAGGAAAAATGCAAACTACAATTAAAAAGAAATCACATGGAAATAAATGACATGCTCTACGATTAAACAAACACTTCTCACAAAGGCCTCTACTGGACGTTAATGTTGATAAACCGTTGTAGGTATTGTCTAATTAATACAGTAGGCTTAAATAATAGATAATTCAAGGGCTTATCGCAATATGATGGCTCTGAAAATCCGTTTTATATGCACGCCCAGAATAAAAAGCGAACCATTTCCTATTTGAGAGATGTACCTATAAGCATTTGAAAATCTAAAACAATACCTGCTAATATCTCACAAATGGTTAACTCATCCTCCAAAAATATATTTGGGATATATATTTGCTGTAACAGATATAAATGTTTTACGCAGTAAGATTTAATCTATATTTAACTGTTTACAAGCTATGCAAATGTCATCCAGAATAAAGAGGACTTCTGAGGACATTCCAAAGTAATTTAACAAAAATATTTCGTTTGTCATGGAAGTATCTTGATTATATGGTCCTTTAATCAGAATCATTCGATTCCTTTATTAAATATAAGTTTTCGAAGATGTTTCCGTCTTAAGTATGGAGTGGGAATTTTGTTTTAAAATCTTAGTATCACAACCTTGGCTCAGGATGTAACGCTTGTAACTCTTATTCGGGAGATCCGAGTTTGATTCCCTTCGCCGATGTACCTGAACTATGGTTTCATGGAGTTTTTCGGGGGCTTTTCCAGCTCACTAGGTGAATGCTGGGTAGGTTAATTATATCCTCCGAATTTCTTGTCCCTCCATTTCATCTCCATTATCATTTCACATAATCTCTCGTCTGATGGTTTCTTTCAAGGTAGAAGTGTCGGCGGGTTTCTCGGCGCCTCGGATCGGCCGCCCTCTGTTTCCTCTCGCCTCATCCTTCACGTGGAGCTTGATGCCGCACTTGGGGCTTAGGTTTAATAAACCAAGGTTTCTGTACCGAATCCGCTCGGTAGTAATGCTCATCCTAATCTTAAATGTATGATTCTTTAATCAACCTAGGCTCAGGGGACGCTTGGAGCTCCCGGATTCGATCCCTGGTGACCGATCAGTCTAACCAAGGGATTTTTTTCACAGTTTTTCTGGGTTACATGCCTTACTTTTTGCGACTTATCGTCTCTCCATTTCATTTCACTTCCATCGCAATTCAGCTTATTTCAGAGTCGGAAGTGATGGTGATAGGTGAGTATAATGCTACTATTTGGGGACTTCGCGTAATGTAACTGCTGTTCTCTGCGAAGGTTGTAAGCTATAGTACCTGACAACTTCACCCCGAGTTCACCCCGATGTGGTTAGTAAAGCTGACGATAGAAGAATGTACGTTAGTTCTGGCTGTGTGCTCCGAGCTAACTTGCTCCTAGACGATGCGAGATGGGCGGGATCAACTCTAACATACGCTGGCATTAGCGCCACAGTTGCAACTGCGGTAAAATATGTCTTAATTAGAGAATATATTTTAGTAATGAAATACATAAAATAAAAAGGCGTTTCTAAACATTTCTGTCACTGATAATTGAGATTTTCAGTAGTGGAGTAATAATCAAAATCGATTGAGTATTTTTTAGCTTAGGCGCACATATACAGAAAGAAAGAAACAAACAACATCCGAATATTCTCCATTTACAAAATTGATATATTATAAAGTTTGCATGTCAGAAAACTTTGAGTTACTATCTGCAATGTGTAACTTATATATCTACAGATTGTAGCTTATAATAAGAAAATAAATAATTACTCACTCTTTACAATAAACCGGTTATATCTCAACCGATAATGCATGAATGTAAAACGGATAAACGATCTTCAAAAGTCCATTGAATTAATATTGCAACATGGAAAGTAAATCTGTTTAATCTTTTTGTATTTTACAACATGTATTTCAGAAAGGCTTGGGATTTTTAATTGTCAAAGAATTCTCTAAATGAGATAAGATAAGACCAGAATAATATAATTGATTCCGAATATACAGGGTGGCGCACGAAATGTCATACATTGAAAATTGTAGATATAACTTTTAATAAGCAAAGCATGTCAATATTATATTGTTTACTTTAATTATCAGAATGTGTATGCTCAGTGAGCGTGCAGTGCATGTTCAATATGTCCACCTTGTTGACGTACCACCTCTTCGAGACGAACTGTGACGTTTCCGACCACTCTAAGACACATGGCTTCTGTTATTCCCCGGAAACATGTTGTGATAGCCGATCGCAGTTGCATTAGAGTGCGTGGTTTGTTGCTGTACACTGTGCCCTTCAAATATCTCCATAAGAAATAATCACAAGAATTAATATCCGGGCTGTGTGGCGGCCATATTGAACCGTGCTGAAAACGTTCAGGATATCGATGGGACATTACACGGAGCTCCAAATGTTGGTGCAGGAAATCCAGAATAAGTTTTACTGTATGTGGATCAGCTTCATCTTGCACAAACCATTGAGTCTACATTGGTAACCCTCTTGCATAAAGTTTCGGAAGAAAATTGTTCTGCAACATGTCCAATTAGTACACCCTGTTAACTGTGACATTGAAAAAGATTGACCTAATGATTCCATGGCTGGATATGGCACCCCATACACTAACTTTTTCTCCGTAATTTTCAATTTCGTTTACAACACGAGGAGGTTCTTGTGCCCAAAATCTGATATTCTGCCTATTGACGCTACCGTTCAAATGAACGCAAACCTCATCACAATACCATGTGTAATGAATCACGGAATCATCATTATCAAGAGCCGAAGTCGCAAACTGTAATCGCCGTACCATGTCATGTTCCATGTAACTTCACGTGAAGTATTCTGTGAAGCGAACGACGTAAGATGCCCAATTCGGCCGAAGCTCGTCTCGTGGATTTCCTGCGACTTCGTGTCAAGGCCACTCTCACAGCCTCGATATTCTCCGGAGTACGGATTGGTTGACACGAGGTCGCTTTTGCTCTAAATATGGCCGTCAGTTTCAAATTGTATGGTTAGTCTATACACTATCTGTCTGCAAGGGGCCCACCTCGTACGAAAATGAACACGAAAACGTCGTTGTCTCTCTACTACTCTCTTCTTTTGCGCGTAAATCAACATAGTTTTCACTTTTTGTTTTAGTGTCAACCGGCCTTTGTCCGCCATTTTACTAAACTGAAGCGGTGGAATCACGCATATGCGATATTGTCAATCTCTTGAACCATGCATGAACTACGGCTAATTGTCACATCATTCCAGCGTTGCCAACTCACAATTAAGATATTGTCACCCAATTATCGGAAGGTACGATCAACTGGAGCTGAGTAGGGGACAGGAGGCATTTATACCACGCCCACCCATTTATCTTGTAGCGCTAACTGAAGGAATCGCAGGCCTTTGTGCCGTCTCTTTCCCGTCCCCCTGAGTTCTGGAACATACAGGATATTCCATCTAACCCGTAACCTTCTAGATTGGTCAGTTGGCCCTATATAAGCGACGCGTTGGGCTGGAGGAGAGTTCAGTTTCTTGGGGAGCAGCCATGAGGAGCGCCGAGACTGTGTACGTGTATCAGAGGAGTTGTACGTAATTGTGAGTGTAGAGTGGACCTGTGACAGACGAACTGGTGAACTGTAATTATGTGCGCTACGTAATTCTGTGTAATCGGCAAGTGTTTCAACTGTTATTCGGTGGAAATAAAGAACATTTTTGAGTTTGTGCAATTGGACTTTTAATTTCACGAACCCACAAAGTCACAATATTTATCACGCAATTTCAATGTATGACATTTCTTGCGCAGCCCTGTTTAACTTTAGGACCTTCGGGTAGTTTTACTTTGTAAAGCATAAGTAGCTTTCCCTTCAAACTTAAATAATTCACTCGTAATATTGAGAAACTCAAGCAGTTATTCATAAAATGTGACTGAATTTATCATAATACAGTGCCCGCCTCGATAGCGTAGATGGTAGCGTGTCTGCCTCACGTTCAAGAGGTCGCGAGTTCGAATCTCGGTCAGGGTGAGCTACCTGGATAAGGTTTGCTTCCGGGGTTTTCCCTTATCCTTTAAGGCGAATGTCGGGTAGCTCTAAGTTCCATGGACCCTAGACGCATTTGAGCATCATTTCACCTATCTCATTCACCGTCCGAGATGACTTAATGTTGGAGGACGTAAACTTACAAAAAAAATATCATAATACAGCAAGTTTTCTCTGAATGTGCATAATGTGCCAATCAGTCTAACAATGTGATCTACATATAATATGTATAATGTTACACCTAAAATCGTTATTAATAAAAGGTTCTCTGGGAGAGAGCTCTCAACGAGAAGCGTTATTTTCAGATTTTAGAATCAATTCTAGGGCGTCCCAGGCAACGGTGAAGATGGAACAGGCGTGTTCTGTGAAGTAGAAGAGTTGAAGAAGACTTAAGGCAATAAATTTCTGGTTAAGATATATTTACCCAAGCTTACAGTATCAACTTGATGCAAAGACAATATCTTTCTGTTCTTCTTCATGCTGACTTTTTAGTCATTGTGGCTCAGTATTGCTTGGAGCATCGTTATTTGCCCTACTTTGATTTCTTCTTCTTGGAGTTGGATGCTAGAGGGCTGTTTTGGGATATCCGTCATCTGAAACTCTTAAAGTGTTTCCTCCACTTGTATATTATTTCATTTACTTCTATTACTTTTTTATTTTTAATAATATATTATATATATATATATATATATTCCTTATTTAACTGTTTTATTGTTTCCGATTGCTTTACTGATAGTTTTCTGTATTTTTACACACATAACATATACACATAAATACCAATATCCAAGGCGGGACAGCCCGCCTCGGTAGCGTGGTGGTAGCGTGTCTGCCTCACGTTCAAGAGGTCCCGAGATTGAATCTCGGTCAGGGTGAGTTACCTGGATAAGGTTTTTGCGGGGTTTTCCCTTATCCTGAAAAACGAATGTCGGGTAACTCTTTGCTCTAAGGACTCTTTGCTCATTTGAACAGCATTTCACCCATTTCATTCATCGTCCGATATGACTTGACGTTGGAGGACGTAAAATTACCACAAAAAAGGCGGAACTCAAAACCGCGACCTTCTACGTAGCGGACGCTAGAGATATTGCAACGGCAATGGTAGGAATCGAAACTCCACTGGCTAGATTATGACATTTGAGAAAATCTGTTGAAGGTAGTTCAAGCCTGGAATTCCAAGTAATAGAACGCTTACATTTCAAAATGTGTAGTGTTTAACGCCCGCTTTTACTACATACGGCAACGCAGGCGATGACACTGATGATACATGAGATGAAGATGGAGCACCGGTGGAATGAGATGGCGGGGGGAAACCGGAGATCCCGGAGAAAACCCACCCCAGCGCCGTGTTATCCACCACAAATCTCACTTTGCGGTCGCCTGGGATCAAACCCGGGCCGCCTTGGTGAGAGCCAAGCGGTCTAACCACTGAGCCACGGCGTGGCCCTTACATTTCAAGAATAAAGTATTTAAGCTGGCCCAACGTAGGTCAAAGAGGCAGTTTTCGCAGTTGATATGCAGATGATAGGGAGTCTATAGTGAGTTAATAAGTCTCCGTGGTCAAACTGTCATACATCGCCACAACCGTTATCGCAAGGATCGAATCAGCACCTCCGAGAGTCTACCATGAACTCTGAGGTAAGTTTGGGTGTATTCCATTAGGCCAAGGCCTAATAGGTATTCAGTTAATAAACCTGACTCATATACGAATTTGAGGTTACTAAACCTTTCTCGCCTAGATTGCGGTTACGTTCTCTACCCTTTCTGTGTAACAGACCTCTGAAAGCTACATCCCACCCCCCTAGCTACACCACACTAGCGAGCACTGCTACGAGGGCCGGCATCCCTCGTCACTTATCGAACCTCCGTTTTCACTTTATTAAATTGCATAATACCTACAGTAACAAGTATTCCATCCAAGAATTTGATAAAATATCACCCAAAAATAGATGATTTTGAAAACTGCTGAATTTTTAAAAGAGATTTTGTGAAAGAGAGCTGTGTGTATGTGTGGCTGTGCGAGTCTATAATTCAGAAACAAAAAATCAACAAATACCAATTTTGATATTTAAGTTAAGCATCAGCCATAGAAATAACAAAAATATTTACAAGAAAATCTCCCTTCCACCAAACTACACTTTACATGGAAAGGTTTTCATGACAAATGAAGTGTAGGTATATACCTATGTATATCACCTCTGAACACCTCATTCTGAATGACACTTACATAACTCGTAAACCATAAGAGATAAAAAAATCTTAGGTCAAAATAACTTTTGCCTGTAACTGCAGCGGCTGTTCTCCTTTGAGAACATATCGATGGTGTCAACTCGTAAACGTTGGTCTGTATCATTAGATCCGCACACATTTGCATTCTCATTCACACTTCCAGACTCGGGAGAAAATGAGGAATTATCTTGATCGGAGAAAAAATCCCCACCCCCAGCCAACAGTCGAACCCGGGACCCTAGCACGGCTGGCAGGTGCTCTACCGACTGAGCTACGGGGTCAGTCTCAAAATAAATGTACATCCCATGGAAGTTCCCATTTTACGCTTAATATATGTTTTGTTACGATAGCAATCTTCCTGTTGTTTCGAAGTTTGAAACGATGGTACTTTTCTGAAACAGAAAGCTATTTTCTAATTTTTATGTCCTGACGAGAAAAAGAGGTCGGAATTTAAAGTCCATCACAGAGTAACCAACTCTAAAATTATTGTACTATTGCTTGAGTCTACTTTATCCCGCTATGTCTCCAGGAAATATCTAATAAAACCATTGCTGCAAATATCTATCTCGTTTAATTATGAATAATAAGCGTTTTTACTTGTATAATAGTGTGTAGAGAAACTCATGTGAAAGCAACATATTAGATATTTATACTTTCTCTACCATGTACATAGAACGTATATTTCACCCAAAACTTGCATACCGAAATTTCACTAAAATCACACATACGCATATTGGTACGATGAATCAAAAATTACTTTCTATTTAAAAAATAGGCTGGTATGTGTATGTGTGTGTTCTTTTACGTAAACATCATAGCTCAACTCACAGTTTAAGTTTAACATTTACACTCCAAATTACTCTTTACATGATAAATTTTTCGAAAATTTTGATTTTCTTAAAAATGACTAACAATTTTAATTAAAATACTAAGATGTTATCGTGATAAATTAAATGCGTGTTTTAAATGTTCTGGAATAGCCTCTTTATTCTGGATGACCTGTTGATAAAGGTAACTGACAAAATCATACTACACAAAAAATAAATATCTCCTCAAGAAAACGCAATTTACGTAAAATAAAGTTTTGTGGGAACAGTACTTTTCTAGATATTCCTTGGTATTAATTTTAATTTTCTCAAATAGGAAAAAGTTCTTTTTTTTATTGCCTTGACTTAGCAAAGAATATGGAATGTCAAAGCCATCTCATAGCGATTCAGCTTTTAAGAGAGTTATCACTTAGGTATACCATATCCTCCTATTCCCATTATACATATATAAGGAATTTTTTAATAAAACAATTTCTCTATAGCGTTTTCTTGATTAACATGAAGTAGATAGAATAATAAGCAATTTTAAGATGATTTTGTAAAAGGTTGAATAGGAAAATCTACAGAATTTGCATTTTTTAAAAGAACTGTGGTACTCTATACTTTCGAAAAGGGTAGAATGCAGAAAAACAATAATAAAATGCTTAGTAAACATGACTTCTAAAATGCATACCTTAAGAGTTATGACACTTCTTCGCTTTAACTATTGCAAAATATATAGTGACGGCTTCACAAATACGTATCTACCTTCAAGGAATTACGTGTGAGTCACTCATTCCACCATTTTGGCGTTTGCCACAAGAGAAGAAAATGGAACATTCAAGGGCAGTCACTAGCTGACGTCACGAAGCCCGAAGTACGTGACTTATTGTACCGCTCTGTTGTTTTCCAGACGTCCCAGTCACGTTTTCAGCAGATCTTGAAGATTCGTCTTTGACAGTGTCCCACCCCTTCGATTCAAGATGTTTCGGTTTCCAGAATATGTCTTCGTGACTGGAAGATATAAAAGTGTGTGCAAGAGCCAGCCTCGGGCTACTACTAGTCATGAGTTGATCAGTGAGTATCGCAGTCCTTGTGTGTGAGCGAGGCAGTCAGCCAAAGCACTGAACGACAGAGTTTCTTCAAGATCATTGGAGTCGGCAAGCGGAGCAGTGTAAAAGAACTCTGCGAGTGAGCGTCGAGATGTTCTAGCAGCGCGAGTTGCACTTGCAACAGACATAAAGGAACATTAGACT